>JANHFX010009664.1:195043-207518 GCA_027560015.1 Chloroceryle amazona | reverse complement strand
GGGGGGGCGGGGGGGGGGTGGGGGGGGGGGGGGAGGGCCGGTGGGGGGGCGGGGCCACCCTTGGGGCGCGCCAGGGCCCCCCCCCCCCCCCCCCTTTTTCTCTGAAGGTGGGAGACTGTAGTATCGAGCTCTTTCGTCAGCAGCAAGGCTTTGGGTGGCTGAACCCTTCTTTTAACGTGACTTTCTGGCACTGCTGCTTTCTGTACTTGCTCCCTCTGCTTTTTGTAGTAGCTCAGGTACGTGGTGAGAGGTGCCAGGCTGAGAGCCGTGGTCTGGTACGGAATTGTCCACAGTCCTGCCTGCGTCCCGCAGGCTGTGCTGCCACCAGACTTCAGCCTCCACGACCCTCTCTTAGTCCTCGGTCTCCGCTGGGACTGTCAGCAAAAGAGCCAATTATGAGATGTTTCGGGTTCTTTCTGTGGTGTGGATGGTTGCCTGTAAGGAAACCATCCAAGCCATTGAACAGCCAGCTGAAGGAGAGTCAAGTGGTGACTTAAAACACTGTCGCCGAACTCCTGTACCAGTTGTTTGTCCGCACATGCTTGAGATTAACTTTCTTTGTGCCGTTTTCCGTTGGGATCAGGGAGCTGCACAGAAAGCTGGCCATGAGCATAACCGGTTCTTAACTTGCACTGAATTACAGTGGAATGGAAACCAATGCTCAACATTACGTGCAGCACATGTATTTTGTGGAGGATCAGTTCAATTAGAATAATTCTATTAAATTATTCTGTGTCTCTTTAGCTTGGTACGTACCCGGCAACGCGGAGCTGTTGTGTGACAGTGGAAACGCGCACTCTGCTAGGCGTGTGTGTATTAAATACGGCGGCCAATCAGCGCTGCCTGAAACTCAAAGCAATTTGCTCAGCGCTTTGTAGTGTAAATAGCCCTGCTATGAACAAAGAGGAGGGTGTGTCATCGTGCTTGTTTCACTTGTACTTCTGTGTGCTTCCTCATTTGTGGCCAGTCAATGATTCTGTGGAGGTTCTGAAACTGTAGCAGCCTTATTTTGTTGTGAATTTTACATCTGCGCCGTCTTGGGCGTTTTACTGAGGTGAGACGCTCAGAAGCTTGGTGTTATATTAGGGATTTTTATTATGTTCTCTAATAGCCCTGCACTTAAGTGACTTAGTTTTGCTGCTTTTTAACTTCTGTCGTTAGTGATTATAACTCTGAAGTTAATTCAAGTAATAAGTATTTAGTAGAACTGCCTTTCAACCAGCTGTTCATTTGCCCTCTGATTATACTGCATGGAAACCAATAATTTCAGACTTAATGCTTTGCCAGCCAGCTATCTACAGAACTTTTAAAACATGTGTTTCCGAAATCTCTGTTTTCTTCAAGGGGCCGTAACATTTTGGCTTAAGGAAGAAAGTAAATGACAGTAAAATACTGAGTTGTGCTAGGCAGGCGCTCTCTAGCCTGTTTTGCGTGTGTGTTTAAACAGTGCAGTTGTGTGCTGCTCCTGTGATTTCTGGTTCTTGGGAATTGGGGACATAAATTCTTAATGCTAACTCCTTAGCATGTAAGTTAAAGAGGCACTGTGATAACATACGCGCAGACTAGACCTGAGCCTTTAGTTGCTAACTTAAAGGAAAAAATCTTTTCTCTGGCTAGAGTCATAGTGCGTAGAATTATAATATGCTGTAATTTACTTGCAATCTGACTCCTATTAATTATCCTGAAACAGAGTATTGGGTAAAGGAGAGATCTAGCACTAGGTGTGGAAACAGATAATTGAATGTATTATTAGTGTGCTTGAATTAGAAGTTGTAAAGATCTCTCACTTCAGGTGTTCCCTTCAAATCTACTTTAAAATGCTGATAGTTTCTCAACTACTTGAGGCAAACACCACCCAGGGGTAGTAGATGTGTGTTACTAAAGGAAATACTGGGCGGAACACAAGGGTTAGCCCTTCAGGAAAAGAAGGATCAAAGGTATGTTTGTGGGATATTTTTATAGCCTTGTTAATTGCATGGAAAAACATGAAAGATGCCAGGTACTATTTTGAATAAAAATACATTTTTTCCAAGGTGGTGTTTTTCAGCAAGACAGTCAACAAGTAGTAGTCTCTCTTTCTCTATCGTGTAATAGTTGGTAGTGTTTGTGTGCTGGAGAGTACCCTCCAAGCATTGAAATAAATCTGGTGGTTGGCTGAGAGAGCCAAGTGATAACTATTCAGTTTCTAACACACATCCTTAGGAAAAGCGTCAATATTGTAATGCAATAGGAAGTACAGACTTTCTGATTTTTGGCAGTGATTACTTTTCCTGACTTTCCAATGCTGCTTGCTATTGCTGTACTCAAAATTACAGATAAAAGATGAAACTTGTTTTTTTTGAGAAACTTAAGCGCTTTCAAAGAGTCCAAGTAAATGGCCTTCAGCAAAATGATGTTGTGAACACAGGAGATTTTATAACAGCACGTATGCAGTGTTAATTCAAAGCATAAAAGCTGAATTTAACCAGAATTTAACCAGTAACTGGCTAGTAAACAAATAGTAGCTTTAGCTATGCAAAATATTTAGACACAGAAGGCAAAAGAGGACTAACATTTCATAGATGAAAGTCGGAGTTCAAGTTGCTGAGGTGTACTGAAACATTCACTCTTGATGGTTATGACATGTGTTTTAGGTAGTATATCACTACTACTATTCTCTCCTGCTATTCTCTCCTACTTTTTTCCTCGGTGTCACGTGACTAGACTTTTAGAACCAATACGGTGCATAATTTTGCCATTATTAGCTTTAAGTATTTTCAGAACCGGTGTTTTGTTTTTTTCCTTATCAACAGCCTTTTCCTGTACGTACAGACAATAAAATGTCATGTAACGTGATGTCTCTGCGGCAGAGTGTTGTGAGCTGGTATTTACACAACTGAGGTGGGACTGCCTGTGGAAAATTGATGAATGGGAGGCTCCGGTCTTCCAGCTGACTGCATAAGATTGGAAGCTGGGCCCAAAAGTAGGATGGAGCTCTGGTCAGAAGCGCTTTGCACCTGGGTTTAGGGCTATCTGTATGACTCATTTGATGTTCTTAACTAATAGCTGTAATTAGTCCAGTAAATAATTAAGTATCAGGGAAGTTATATTTGCTAATTTTGACATCCGTAATCAAAAGGAAGCTGACAAGTTTGCAGTTCTAATGGCGTACTTTAACTAGGCACTTTATTTTTGATTAGGCTGTGTGTGCTTAAAAATTTCATTTAGCAGCCATTCATAGAGGATTGACAGGACCTGCAATTCCAACTGTTCTTCAGCCATTGCACCATCTAATGGCTTTGTGGTATCTGTGTTTTTTATAACACTTGTGTACATTCAGCACAATAACGTTTCCTTCTGTTAAGCCTCTTCCCTGTCTTACTTTTTTTCAATGCCAAAAAGGTTGGTTGTAAATTTGAGTCTACAGCATTACTGAAGGCTTCCTTTTGGCAGTTGGATGTGTTTGGTGCTGTGAGGGTGGGTTTGGTATTATTTGGGTTTTTTTTTTTTCAGTGTTGATCCCCCACCGCCAAAGTGCTTGTAACAATTGTTACGGGGGCCTTCTTGTGATGTGAATCCAGTCCTGCAATAGTTCCTGTATATATAAATCTGTAAATTTATCTCGCATCATAATTTAGAAAAAAATAGATCTCTTCTTTTGTCTTTTTGTATTTTTTTTTAAAACATTAGGAGGTCAGGAGAGTCGAGACGAAATCTGAGTCAGCACACGATACTATCTGGCTGGATTAGTGCAGGTGGTCAGGTTCAGTGCGTTCTAATTGGCTCTGAAAAGAGGAAATAAATTGTGTAATATTGCTTAATTTACAGAAGCTCTCTATGCAGGTATTAGAGGAATACTCTTTATAGCTTAATAGATACTTTTGAATTTTTTTTTTCTTCTCAGCTGTGAGGTGAAGTTACTTAGGTTTAACTGTTCTGTCAGACTTGTATAAATTTGCTTTTAGCAGCAGGACGGAGATTATATAATAAATTTTCCAAAATGTTCTTGCTGTGCTGTCATTGTTGGGGATTAAGTTCTCTATATTTTGCTTCAGGGAGAGACAGGCATATTGTTAGTGAATCCATTTCTGCCCTATTTCGATATTTTTTTTAAGGTTTTTTTTTTTATTTTGATTACAAATTGACTGATCTGATGGTTTACAGTTGCTAGAAAGGGTAACTTTTTCATGTTTTGTTTCAGAGGAGGAAGTGTTGGATGGTAATACCAACCCAGGCTTATTTAGTAAACTTATTTGTAGTGGTTATGTTTTAAAGAGTATCTTTATAGTCCATCTTCTCGCTAGCTGAGGTTGCTGAAGTCAGATAGTACTTTGATGGTATTTTCAGTTCCAGTGTCCGTATTGTAGTCTTGTACTTTAAACAGCTTCAGAATGTTGTTATCTTTTGGGAAGTTATATTTTACGAACTGGTACGTGCAGACAAGTTTAAAATATGAATGTTAGTAGAAAGTATATGCTTTAAGTTGATAAACTTGAAAACACACCCATAAGCCGTAAAGTTCCTTGGTCAAAACAAATACATCTTTGTGTTTCTTAACATGGAGGCTGAAAAGGTAGTAGGAAAGATAGTTCAACTTTAAATAACTAGAATAAATGTTTATATATGAAGTTGATGGAATGATTTGTCTCTTTGTATTCCTACCATCATCAGGACATGTATACCTCTGAGAAACCTTCTCCAACAAGATCCCTTGCTTCGAGACCTGTCTTGGATTATATGCAGAGAAGCTTCCAGTCATGAGTGAGTGTATTTATTTTTCCTTAAATAAAGAAATCCTTAGTTTGCAGTTTAGAAGAAAATGCACTTCTGTAATGAGTTTTGGAAGGTGTTTTTTCCTCGGAAATGTTCATGCTGAGTTTTGTGTCTTCAGTCCTTGAAAAATAACCAAATAAAGATTTGTCAGCTGCTGATCTTAAACTGTATCTGCTCTGTCAGCTGCTGATCTTAAACTGTATCTGCTCTGTCAGCTGCTGATCTTAAACTGTATCTGCTCTGTAGGACTTCTGTATTGGTAGTCTGGTACTATTTTTGAGAAGGTGAGTTCTGTAACAAGCTGATGTTTGTCTTTCTCAGTATATATAAAATACGTAACTCTGAGGGGAAAAAGTCCTGGGTTTGCTAAGAATTCCAAAATATGTGACCATCCAGTAAATTAAATTAGCTGGTAGAAATCCAACATAAAATGAATGGACTTCATTTTATGGGAAAAAATAAATATCTTACTCAAATTCCAGTAAAGATGTCTGATCCCAAGGGAATTTTGGCATTCGTTGGAAATGTCCGAGCCATAGAAAGCTGTGACTTAAGATCTGTTTTGGTGGAAAAAATGGATGAAAGACGCAAGAAGTTTTGTTTTAGGTCGTATCTGATGGGTAAGATAATCTCTTTTTAGCGAGCTGTTTTGAGTATTTAAAAATCTTTCATAAGTTTTGTGGACCTGAAACTTCTTAATGTAATTCTTGGCTTAGCCTTACATCATGTAGAAATAAGGCTGTAACTGCACATGCATAGGAACTGTGTTTATAATGTAGCTTAGCTTCAGTGCAGCGGTACTGAATCTGTTGAATGAAGAGCATCTAGTTCATAAGATAATTATATCCTGTGTTAGTAGAATAAGAGCATTGGAGTTTTCTGGAAGGAAGTGAGTAAAGAAAATTGTTGGTTAAATTTCTTGTCAAACTAAATGAAAAATGACCGTTCTTGACAGCTGGAGGAGAAAAAGAGTGATGAAGGAAATGCTTGCTAAATGCAGCTAAAGAAAAACTATCCAAAAAAAAAAAGAATAAAGAAATGCTGAACTCCAGGGTTCATGCTTAGTGTAGCTAGAACTATTTTAGTATTTATATAGAATTGTATCTGTTTTCTCTTTCATACTGTTTGTGCTTGTTTACTTTCTGACATTTAAAGTATTTGCTGTATTGCAGATGACAATTTCACAGGCTGTTATTCACGTACTTGAATATATTTGTCAATGAATATATTTGACTTGAATATATTTGTCAAATGGTTCTATATTCATTTGTTTTATAGAGCATCTCATGTGATGTCATTGCCTTATGTATAGTCTAGAACATAACAAATGGCTGTAAGTCTTTCTACCTTCTGAATCATGGTTGCTGTGTTAAGTGTGACTCACCAGTGTGCTGCTGTGATGTTGGTGGTTTGAATACAGCAAATACTGTCATGACCTGAACAAAGCATTCGGGTTTTGGTGAGATTTCAGTGGGATTCCACACTGGAGCGTTTCCCTTTATATTAGGAAGAATGAAGACCCTTAATCAAATGAAAGATAACATTTCATCAGTGCTTTTTGTGGTGGTTAATAACGATGTTACTCAAAATACAGTCTCCTCTTTCCAGGACAGCACGTTCTTGTGGTAGATGAGATGCCTAGGTCCATGCTAAGTGATGGGCTTCAAGGACACAGCAGAAAATGCTGCTGTTTCTGAAAACGTGGTTTAGAGATTAGATATCTGTGCTCTGTTGGCGTTGGACTTTTTAGTTTACTGTTTACTTCAGAAAAACTTGAACTATAAGCATGGTCTACATAGTTTTAGGCTCCTCTCTACTAAATGCATTAGTCTATAAGGTATTTATCATCTTCTGAAGATGCATTTATTTGCATACTTCTGTATGTGTGAGCTTATTCATAACACCAGGCACCTAGGATAGCTAGATGTGTTAACAGTGATGGGAGTCTCAAGTCTAGCTAATGTAGGTGATTCTTGTGCATCAGCTAGTGCAATTCAAACCAGAAATCTATTTTAAATGACCATCTAAAATGTGGGAATGTCAGACTTGAAAAGACTAATAACTTCTTGATTAAAAAATTCAGAATGCTTTTATGTGCAGGCTACGTTATAGACCCCTGCTTGGTGTTTTCTTGTGATACACTTGATGCAGTATGTACTTCCATTGCTGCTTGTGAAGGGCTGTTTTAGCATCTCAGTCCTAAAATTATTAAATCCCTTTTCTAATATCTGTCCTAAGTTTATTCACAGGCAGTTTGTATCTGTTTGTGCATTTTTTATTTCTTTTTTGTTTTCTTTGCCAACTTTATTCATTAGCTTAAAAAGTAATTTTTACCTTATATGATATTTGTTGTTTTAGCAGTTTGTTACATTGAGCATATTATTTTATCAAAATAGCTTGTGGAAGTAAATCTGTAATACCTTGGTACTTAAGAAGCACATAAAAGCTTATTTTTAAGCAAATTAACAGTTAACATTTTCCTGGAAAGCGAATAAGGGAGCTACTGTAGTTGTATGACTTTTAATAGTTATGAAGTGTGCAAGGAAGTGCTTTGGATCCTGTTCTACTGAATCTTCCCCAGTACTGGGAAAGGTTATTGACAGAATTGCCAAGTCCACCATCCATGGTAGATTGATATTTATTTATTTATTAATTAATTTTTTTTTTTTTCAGTTGTTGGGCAATACAGGAGCTGAAAAGATGTTAAAACTGAGGCAGTCTCTGTTAATGCTTTTATTTCTGTGGAATGCGTCTGTAAATGTCTCCCCTTTTTCATAAATAGGGATAAGACAAATCTATATTTTAAATGATACTTTAACATCCTGTGCCCCACGGGACAGTGAAGTCACACGCTTCAAGGGGTGGGTGTGAGCATGCCGTGTAACTAAGTTAGATTGATTTTTGGTTTATTTTGTATTTAAAGGTAACTTGTCAGAGAATTCCTGGCTGTGTAACCCCGGCTGGAGTGTCACATCACAGAAAACATTGTTTTAATCTTCTGTGTTTTCTCCAGTTGTTGACATATAGCTGCCAGAAAATGTGTGAAGTCATGATAAATTCTTTACGATTACAAACTGTGCTCTTTATGTTTGGGAGTCTTCCTGGGCTTTCTCCTTTGAAGAAAGGTCAGTGCAGTGAACTTATTTGAGCTGCTGCAGTGAACATGGTTTGCAAACAGTGAAACTAAATGTTAGTCCATGCTGTTGCAACAAGCTGCTGACATCTTCATTTTTTTAACACACACACGTACAACCCCCCCTTAAATGTATAGGAAGCAGTGCCAACTTTTTTTCATGTATTATTTTGCTGTCACAACAAATTGTATGGAATAATTCGTTCCCAACTTTGTCTTTCTGCCTTTAGTTTTATTTCCTCCACACTGAAAACATTGCATACGGTTGGGAAGTTAACCTGCTCTTCTTTGTGCTTCAGTGTCATCTCTTCAGGTTTTCTTTGTGACTGACTGAGGGTAGGAGCGCAGTTTGCGTCTTTGGAGAGACGCTGTGCCCTGTAATCTTATATTTTGAAATTGGTCAGTGTGGCCTGGTAATGAGGTTGGGAGCTTTTTTGCTTCACCAGTTCAAATCAAGACCTCAGTGGTGTGATTAAAAGCTGCTGCTGTTTGATGGTTGGTTATGTATCTTGACCTCTCATTATAACTGGCTTTCTACTTCATGTTCACAGAGGTACCTTAGGGTTTTTTTGATTTCTTAAAGTTGTTCCCCCCGCCCCCCCTACCTTTTTGATTTCTTGTAGTGTGTAGAAAGAAATAGTTTTTGGCTGTCAGTTTCTCTGTTCATGAGCAATAAACTTGGGAATTAAAACAACTGTTTTAGAATGCTTTAGCAAGTACGCATTATTATTCCTATGCTTGCAACTGAGGAAAGTGTGTTCTGGGCTTTTGTAAAGCTTCCTGAGCTAAGAAAAGCCTGTTTGGTTAAGGCTGGCTCAGTTTTCACCATTCATTTCCAATCTCCTCTTGTATGCCAGAATTAAGCTGTACAGAACTGAGGACCAAGTCAAAATGTTAATAAAATAAATGCTGAGAAACGGACAATTCTTTATGGTTTACACAAAGTGTGTGGTGGCTGTGCATTCACTGTATTTTGAGGTAAAGTGTTGCAAATGACTATAAAGCTGACTGATTGTAGTCACCAGTTCTTTTCAATGAGCTGAGATTCAAAGAAGGGAAGAAGGCTGAATTTCTAATTCATGCATAAAACCCATACTGGGGAAGGAAGGCTTAGCACTAAGCTAAACCACCTTTGTAATGAAGTAAAATAACAAATAGCTGAAGGATGTCATATTATTGTGTTGCATACTAAGCTTTTGTTTTATTTTTAAACCATGAACCCTGAAAATCCATTCATAAAACACAAGCTTGAAGAGCCAGTATGTCAAGTGTTTAACAACTGTTCTTCTCCTTTCTCAGCACTATTATCTGCTAATCTTTAGAAATACTGTGACTTGAGAAATAGAGAAGCTCTTGTCTCCTAGGTTATGTTTACTGAAATTTGAAATAAATTGAGGTTCTCCCCTCAGGATAATACTGGAGGGGGACTATCAGCAAGCCTCCTGGAGAGAGTTCTCTGGCTTAAAATGCCGATTGGGAGCTCAAAGTTAATGAGTTACAGAAACTTGTGTGGACTTGAAGAAAAGCTCTGAATGAAGTGGAGTTTCATTAGAAAGGTCTGAGCTGTAGAGGGCAAGGCTGAATGGAGGGTCTTAAAAAGTTCATATCCCCCTTAAAAATGTTGCTCTTGCCAGTAGAGAGGTGGTATCTGATTTCTGAATTCCTGCATTCTTCCTTGTTCCAGGGGCATTCACGAGGTTGATGTGAATTGGGTGAGCTCCTTAAGCTTTCTACTATGTAGCTGCAAGGGCTTGTACCGCTGTAAAGCAGGGAAAGAAACACAGGGGTAAGAGTAAGTGGCCAGTGGGTGAGACTGTCCTTTCTAGGGTTTTTCTCTTGCTTGAAGTTTGTGTGGAACTGAGTAGTTTGTTTAGCAACGTAGTAATCTTAAAACTTCCTTTAAACTGAGAAGAGGCATCTCCAGAGGGCTAATCAGATTTTAGATGACCCAGTTTCTAACCAATGCTGTAATTAAACTGCTCCTGTAAATACAGAGGGTGCATTAGTCACAATAAAATATAAACCCAAATACTTTACGTGCACAGAAGCGATACATCACATGGAAGAAATGTAGGCACGTTGCTAGCAACTTACTTGGTTTCTTAATAGTCATGTTTTACGATGTTGGATTTCTGATTTATTCAATTGACATAATGATGCAATTTCTCAGATATGGTGACTTTCTTTTTCAATGATAATTGCAGCTATTTAAATATATCAGAACACGAAAGCTTTTTGAAATTTGTCTGCATTTAAACAGACTTCTTAGATTATGTTTTAAAAATTCCTGTATTTGTGATCACTTCAGGGCATTTAGGACTGGTAAATTGTGGCTTCCTTGCACTTAGAATTTATTTTTAGATTGAAGACAAACATTTTAAGTTTTGTTCTGTGACTTTTTTTTTTTTAACTGAACAGAAGTAGTCTTCAGTCTCCATAGATTGAAGTCTCTTTTCGTAAGCTTTGCAGTAGGTTACAGCTCCCAAGAACATATTTATCCCATTCAGATACGGTGCTTCCAGGTGGTACGTTCGAGTTCAGCAGTCTCACTTTCTATAAAGCTTTGTCAACAAGCAGGTATTGAGCAGTATTTACTGTGTCGTTTAAAGTAAAATGTTTAAAAACATTTTGCATATGTTTCCAGTACATTTATTGAACACTTTAAAAAAGTTTGGTTTGTTTACTTTTTTTTTTCCATAAAGAGAACTTCAACGCTAGTCCAAGGGACTTTTCCCTTACTGCTTTAAATTGATGGTCAGATTGATGGGGCTTCTCTAAGTAAGTTGTGCAACACGACGCCTACGTATAAACCAATGTAACTTCTGTTTGTAAACCAGGATGTTTGCACTCGTGGGAAACTATTGTTACTTGAACTGACAGAAGAGTTGTGGCCAGAAAATGACCATTGTGAATGGTATTGGAGGACCAGACTTTTTATATACATATTTATTGCTCCCTGAATATGTCCTTTTTAGACACTTGTACTTCACATTAATTCTGTCATCTTTGCAGTGAAAATGAAGGTTGGAATTTTAGAAATTATTTACTTCATGACACTCTAATCCTGTGTGTCCAAAGTAGCAAAAATTATATAAATTTTTATATGTAAACATTAATTACATGATATGTTTGTTATATTTTTGTTGATATTATAAATTATATACTGTGTTTATATATAGAGGGGGAGAGTAATTTTTCTAAACTTGTCTGCTTTTCAGTGTTTTGATTGATGGTAAGGACCACTGATTTCTTATGACTAATTGGCATACACAGAAGTACATGCATTTGGTATGATAATGTTGTGCCATTACTGGGTTTTTTTTTATTTATTTTTAAAAATTTATTTAAATCTTAGTCTTTGGGCTTATCCGTGTACTCCTTTATAGAGCACATTGCACAATAATGCCTTCATTGTGGGTCTTTGGTACTCCTGCAACAGAAAGAGTAAGCAGCAAAAGAACACTGTAACCTTGTTCTCTGGAGTGAGTATCAAGTATCCACCACTATGTAAGCAATTCATATTTGTGGGATCCTATTCATCCTGTGATAAGTTGATGGTGCTGTTCAAGTACATTCCAAAGGAGGAAGGATGCAGAAACTCACAGCTAAAAAGCAGATGAAAAGAGAGAGTTCTAAATGTTGATGCTTGGGCAGGCACAGAGCAGTGTTCTAGTTACTGCTGGGACTGCTGCTTATCAACCTCCTCTAGTGGTGTTATAATTTCCTATTGAGTTAGAGAATTCACCACACAGCAGCTGAATCAAATGAAGGATTAGAAATGGGCTGAAGAACTTTTCCAACAGCAGTGTTAAGTGAGGTATTTGGAGGGCTTTCCTTGCCTGTTGTGAGTCAAGTTGTTCTCCTTTTCTGTACAAATGATTGAATAATATGCACCACTGTGATGGAAATGTGAAGCTATTGTTGCTCATTAGTGTAACTTTTATCACAGTTAAGAAAAATGTGAGCTGCAGCCCCAATTTATGTTATTATTTATGTTCAGATTCAAGAAACAAAGCAGATTCACAAGATACGTGGTTATTTTAAGCTAAATTGTATTGCAAGAAAAACTACTGTCATTCTTTATCCAGCTTTTGATAGGAAACAACTTCTTTGATTTGTAGCATGGATGGGAAATATTTGGGGTTGTTGCCATAAGTAATGTTATGCAAGTAATCCCAGCAGGATTGTTGGCTCCAAGACTGCTCCATGTTTGTTTAGATGTAAGTTCTTTACTTAAACTATCCAATCTGTTGTCCTTTCGATGTTTAAGAGATAGTTGGGGATGTTGGTGTAAACAAAGTAGCTGCACTTAGGTGATCTCCTGTCAATCAGCTGATTATAAGGTTTCTTTATTTTCTCCCTGCAAAAGAGACCCCTAAAATGAAGAGATTTTAATTCTTAATTATGTGTGAGACAGACAAGATAGCACTGGAATCTTTTCAAGGTGTCTGTACCTATTCTACTCAAATTTTCTCAAGTAAGCAGGGGGCTGTGCAGGCCTTCCAGGCTGGACTGGGGATCGGGGGTGTTGTGTGCTTGGGGTGTTGTGTGCTTGGGGTGTTGTGTGCTTGGGGTGTTGTGTGCTTGGGG
>JANHFX010009664.1:148440-194943 GCA_027560015.1 Chloroceryle amazona | reverse complement strand
GGGTGTTGTGTGCTTGGGGTGTTGTGTGCTTGGGGTGTTGTGTGCTTGGGGTGTTGTGTGCTTGGGGTGTTGTGTGCGTGTTTGTTTGGTTTTTTTTTGTTTGTTTTTTTTCCCCCTCTGTTTTATTTCTGTAACATAATTATTGCCTGCACTGGAAGACTTACCAACACACTGTGGAAATGCTTCTGGTCAGTGCAATCATTAATCCATTAGATCACTAATGTAAAAGGGCACTTTGTTTTAATAAAGCATTTGGTTTGTCATACGAGAGGGTCTTGAATGCAGTCTTTCTGTTTTACCCTTGAAAAGCTCTTTGAAAACCTGCCTAATTCCATGCCAGGGTGCTGAAAGGCTCACTCAGAGCACATTTGAGTGGGAATCGGACTTCCCAGAATTTTGAGAAACACAGGGAAATGCCTCTCACCAGAGGGTGTTCTGTTGTGTGAATGGTGGTGGGTTTTCTTTTTTTTTCCTGTTTTTGTTTTTAACTAGTAGTAGAATTCTGTGCATCATTACATCAGGAGTTTTATTTTATGATGCTACTACTTCCAAGTTGTGCAAATGCTCTAATGAAATAACCCTCCTTCCCTGCCCTCCCCTAAACTTCTTGGAGCTGCAGCTCTCTGGTCTTACCAGCGGTGCTTTGCTACAGCCATACTTTGTGTCCGGGCTGTTCTGCAGACCCTGCTTGCCTCGCACACTTCAGAGTGGTTGTAGTTCATGTTACTTTATATCTGGTTGTAAAAACTACATAAGATTTTAGCTTTCTCTTTTTCTCTTTCCTAGTTACAGGAAGTTACTGTAAGAGTGTTTGAAGGTATTCATGGTTGGGCTTGGAGGATGAGAGGGGAAAAAATTATGTTTATAGTTACAGGCACGAAGTGAAACCTGTCAGTTGTGTTTTTGTTTCCTCCACATTTCTTCCCCCCATCATACTGTTGTCTGTGCTGGAAATGGACAGCCGTGTTTGTAGTGGTAGGAAAGTACTTTTTAGAGCAAAGGCTAATGAGTCACTTCTAGTCACATTTCAATACTTATTTGTTATCTGTGCATTGAAACAAACTAAAAGAAATAATCTATATGTGAAACTCACTTTAAGGCTCCTAGGTGTAGGTCTTGTCATTGTGAGATTTTTGTGTGTGTTTTGTTTGGTGTTTTTTTTTTGGTTGGCTGGCTTGTTTGTTCTGTTAATGCATCAGTCATTATGTGGAACATCCATTTTGGAGATCTAACTCTTAATTTGTGTTTTTGTCTAATGCTGTATATTCAGTTGTGCTCCAAGGAGGTGTAAGGCCAGGTTACCAGTGTGTTGTCCAGTGAAACCTAACAGGCCAAGTTCAAGGATAAATCTACTGCAAATGGAGTATGACAACATTTCCTTCTCTGTTCTTGTAGCACTGGTGTAATACTGCTGGTAATTAGAACGGTGCATTAAAATGCCTGACTGTAATACTGAGTAGAGTGATGCAGCTTAGTCCCATCTTGTCCAGACCATGGGCAGCTGCTGACTGAAACTTGACGTGATTTTAAACTTTCTACAGCTCCAGAGAGTGTGAAGAAGAGTAAATGTACTGTAGTCTTCTGTCTGCCAAAATTGGGACTGTAGGGCGCGTACAGTTTCTCTGTCTTCACTCTTGTAATAAATAGGTAGGTAAGAGGTTCTTAATTTGGATAGTTTGGTTGTCTTAAAGTGAAGCTGAGCACAGAAGCCCGTTTCACGCTGCTCCTTCCTGCCTCTGCCTAGCAGTCTGTCTGCAAGCAGTGTCACTGCGATGCCCACGTGTTTCCCCCGGGTTTTTGTTCCTGATGGAACAGGAGAGAGCTCTTTGTTAGTAGCCAAGGCATGTATGTGATTTATGGGAAATAGGACCATAAAGACAGCCACAGTCAGCCGCTTAATCACGATACACAACTGAAATATAACTCGAGCATTGACATTAAGTAGTCATGGGTAATGTGATTGGCATACTCGAGCAGTAATCTCTGATTTATTTTTTTAAATGTTTGTTCAAAATGTTTTTAAAAAATTACATTTTGTGAGTGACGGTACAAGGAGAGCAGGAGCCAGAACTCTGAAAGTGAACAGTTGATGGTGTGTCTCCAGTTAGAACACAACTGCAGTAAGCAAGCAGACCCAGGTACGCTGCCTCTCAAAGGAGGGTGCATCGTCTCTGATCTGCGTGACCTTCAGGCTTAATGTCCTTCAGTTGCTTTGGAAGAGCTAAATTCTTCCTTAGCATGTGTCCCTTCATAACAGTTTTTTCGTTGATCAACAGGTAAGCTTTATTTGTGGGAATAGATATTTCTGTAATGTTAGATTAGTTTATTGCCAAGTATTCAAAAACTTGTTCTAAAACTTTTGATTTTATTGCAGAGAGCAAGCCACACCATAGACTAGATGCTACACATTTCAAACCTGCAAATATATGGGTTTAATAAAAGTACTGTGTATTTTACAATGGATTAGTAAGGTTTCATGGTATTCCTGGTGGCTGTGTTTATTACTTGGATTCAATATCAGCATAGAAATGTTACATGCAGCAAAGGATTTAATCATGCTAACAAACTGTGATGCACAGAATTTGGTACTTTTTCTCTTCTTCAAGGAGGTAAGAGATTATTAATCTCATTCATATCCTTTCCAACAGGAAACCAAGTAAAGGTTTAAATTAAAAGCAAAGGGTTTTTTTCTTTTTTTTTTGTTCTGTGAATTGAACACACGTTTACTTTTATCAGCCTTTGCCAGATTAAACGAATGTATTTACTTTGACTTCAGTATTGACACATGGAAGATATTAATGGGTTTGATTTTTGTTTAACACTGCAAAAAGAAAAGTCTTTTAATGACTAGTATGCCTCCTTACTGTTTTCTTAGGCATGACTCAGTAATGGCCTTTAGCTTGAAGATATCTGTCAATTACTGCCATGACCCAAATCCAGGAAATACAAAGTTGCTGCATATTCTGTTTGGAATGCTGCTTGTGCAGGAAATGCTGCTTATTGTTTGGGGAAATATTTTATAACTCTTCTGTTGACATAATTACAACTTTGTCAGTATTCGGTTTCTTTTTGAGACTTCTAGTGTGGAACATTTTTCTCAAAATATCATTTATAGCTAAAACTATTTAAAGGTTTGGACTCTAATATGTTTAGATGCACTGGTATGTCTGACTCTAATGGTGCAGTTTTACAGTAGACATAGGAGCAGAGACTATGCAGTGCCCTTATTTTACTCATGGAGGTGACAGGTATAAAATACGTCTATCGGGAGAGAAAAAACCCCTCTACATGCATGGTGGTTTTTTTAGTCGTGTGTTTTGTTTTGTTTTTTTTAAGAGTGCATCAAGAAGTATTTCAACACAACCTTTTGATACTGATCTCCATTAGTGTCTGACATCTGTTATCAGGAGAATGATAAAAGTGATCTACATGGGTAGTTCCCATGTCTCCAGTATGGCTCCCTGGGAAAGGAGCTGTCTATCTTGTTATGATCTAGATCCATTTGCAGAATGTGTTGTAGCAAGAGCTAAGGGGGTAAAAAATGATGTGGATTGAGTAAGAATGATAACAGTAAGAGTGTTGTGTAGTGACGGGATTTTGCAATGTGTAGTTTCTCTTGCTGTGTGTGATAATGCCTGCTGAACCTAGCTGTATGTTTTCTGTCTTCCCCTTTCCCTGTTTTTAGCATTTGTTTGTCTTTTTTTGGGTTCATAAGTTTTTGCCCAGGACAGTTAGAATTACTTTATTTGACCATTTACGGAAGTTCTCCATCCTCATCGTGAATTTAACAAACAGCTTTCTTTTATGCTTAAACTAGGAAGAAAAAGCCTTTTAAAAAAATGTGAACAAATGCCTCTCGTCCTTCTCAATAAGCATTCACATAGATGCTTTTCTCCTACAGTTATTTATTGCTTCTCCAGTCTCTAGATCAAGCTTCTTTCTGCTCCCAAGAAGGTTCTTCTCAAAGAGGATCAGAGAGCTACGTCACTTAGTTTAAAAACTGCAACTGTACTTTCATGCTTTGAAAATTGTAACAAGTGTCAAAATGGAAGAAAAAAATAAATAGTCCAAAGTAAATGCAAATTCTGTTATATTAGTCAACAAATGTCAGTAATTGCTTCTGTAGGACCATTCAGAGCACTGCGAGGATATTTATTTATTATGGATGCTTTGCAAAATGCATAGCCTAAAGCAATTGTCTTCGAAAAATGAACGTCTTGAACAATACATGGGGTCATAGCAGTAATGCAAACATTTTTCAGAGGAAAGGCTACCAGTATTTCACATATGATTTCTTGAGAGCTTTAGGTTTTCTTTTTTTTTCAACTCTTTTTTGTGGTTCCCTTTAGTGCATTACTGTCAAAGAATAATCTGTAGAAAATAATGGAGACCAAAATGTATAGTTTCAGAGATGTATGGGGAGGGTTATTTATCGATCTGGAACTCTATTATATAGAGTTCTCCAGCTACAATAGATTATTTAAAACTTGATGAAAACTAGGCCTCAGTTCATAGATTGGAAAATTAATTCAGAATATTAGTGAGAAAGGATAGATAACCTACTTTAAAGCTGCTTTAGTAATAGTTTGTATCATGATATATTGCCTGTCTTAGAACTCAATGCATATTTGTTTTGAGTTATTGTTTTGAAGACCAGTTGTGACAGGAAAAGTCAGAGAGGAATATCGTAAGTAGCAATGGAAACATTAAGGTGTTGCTAGGTAGACTTTACCTAAATTTATTATTTTTTTCAAGAAATACGCAGTTTTTGCTGTGAACTTGCTATGTAAATATTTGTACAATATGCTGTTCCTTCTGTTTGATAAAGAGTCTTTTCCCAGCTAACGTGCCCTACTTGTACTTCCTTAATCCTTTAAACGAGTCTCATTTTTCTCCTGCTTATGAAATAGTTGTTGCTCCTGATAAGAAATTCTGCTTCATTTTCTGGGCCCCTTTGTTAAGGTGTGAGGGAGGACGAAGCAATTGTGTTGTGTCACTTCTGAAACTGCAGCTTTTAAAGCAAACGTTCAGATTGGTCGCTAAGAACCAGCTTTTTGCTGGTTGTTGGCTTTTTATAGCCCTTGTTTTGAATCTTCCTGCTGCTTTGTAACATGTTGAACTGCCATCGATACTTCAGGGATGTGGAAAGAAGGGACCAAAGAGAAAACAGACCCCTGCTCTTGTAAATCCCCATCTCCTCCCTCCTCACTGTAGTGTCAGACTTTGCTCTTTTGCAGCATGCAGATAGCAGGAGGAGTGCTTTGTGTATCTGTATTTATATGCTCTCTAGATGATAACGACACGACTTAAAGCTTGATCCCACTTCCATTGAAACTCCCGGTAAGAGGACAGGGTTTCAGGTTGGGACGTTACCGGCCGTTGTGTTACGGGCTGTCTTCTCTGGGTGTGTTCAGCCTGAAAGCTTGATATCTTAACCACGTTTAGAGTCCAGCAGGTATGGAAAGGGACATAAATAGCTCTGGCTATGAGGAGCAAGAGGAAGAATTACAAAGACAGGTCTGAACAAGTTTCTGCAGAGATGTGGGTGGCATAGCCTGTATGCAGCCTGAATTCTGGCTGGCTCAAGTTGATGTGAGATGGAAAAAGAACAGTTACAGTAACTTTGTGTATCAAATAAAATGTGTGCAGGCTTATTATTTAGAATAGTAGAATGTTTTAGGCTGGAAGGGGCCTCTAAGAGGTCATCTGGTCCAACTTCCCTACACAAGTAGGGACATCTCTACCTATTTGTATAAATGAATGCCGTCAAGTCACTTCAGTGGTGTGGTGGCTTTAATGTTTATTTTTAATTTTTTTTTTTTTTTTTACTCCTATTAGTAGCTTGCACATCTATCTTTCTGTAAATGAGGGTACAACAAGCAGGTGCTTTTTGGGGTAGCTGCAATGCTGCCTGGGATTACCCTGAGGGGTCTTGATGGTTTCTTTAAAATTCTAGACAGAATGCCATGAATATATAAGTGTTGCATATTATAAAGAAGAGAATGAAGGAGAAAATAGGATATTTTCCTCAAACTGAAATTCTGAAATTTTTAAGTGTCATTTTGTAACTACCCACTCAGGTATATTTTTGCAGTGTCTTTTGTGCTGTAAAAATGTTACCTCCTGGCAAGAAGCTTGATCACAGAATGGTAGGGGTTGGAAGGGCCCTCTGGAGATCGAGTCCAACCCCTTTGCTAAAGCAGGTTGGCCTAGACCAGGTTGTACAGGAACACATCCAGGAGGTTCTTTTATGGAGAAGAACTGCTTTCAAAGGCCAGTTAATGATAATTGTATAAACAGCAGCATTTCTTATTTTCAGTGATGACAGATGACTAATCAGGATGCATGGCATTCTTTTTACTATGGTTAGGAGAGGTCAAGGGCTGCACATTGTCATCCATAAACCCCCGTCCTGGTTAACTGCTCCTTCTCATATAGACATATCTCATCAGTTTGATAGCACGTGCGTGATTCCTGTATTCCCTATGGTTTTGAAGTTAAGGAAGGAAAGCAAAATGCAAGAACATCATCAAGCATATATTGCTTAGCAAACTGGCTGTGAAAGACAAAAAATGCCTGGCAGGAATTCACGTGATACACACTGAACATGTAACACTATCGTTCTCCTCAAGCAGAACCCACTTAGATTGTTACACTAAATTCATAACGCTTGGTTTCTTTTTGGTTTGTATATGTGTCCTAATTTTGAGGACTGGATTATTACATAAAGGACCTCAAGACAAACTTTTCCAGACAAGCCTGCATTCTACATCTTGTTGAAATGTTTTGAAATTACAGTTGTTCTGGAAACACCTATGGATGTGATGGTATCTTTTTATTAGCTCTCTACTTTTCAAGTAATTTGTCTGAAACCTGGAATTGAAGTTTATGTACAGTAGCTAGAAGTTATTCTTAAGATGCAAAGTTGGGAGCTTTGCTTCTAAGCTTGAAGAATCCTTTTCTGAAGAAAAGTTACAGTTGCACAGCGTGCCACCAACTTCCTATTGAATGGGCACTGGAATATTTGAAGGATACGAGAAGAGATTGGACATCTTGTCAGAGTGCACGATTTTAGTTGTCTTTGTCAGACCAAATACGATAGTACTTTGGGTTGCTGTTACTGCTGGCAGGGGTGGGTTGATGGGCAGGCCATAAATGAGACTGATGTAACAGGAAGAGTTTGTCGTGGCTATCTGTATGTGTTTCAAGAGACTGACGTGGGTGTGGGTGAATACACCAGCAAACCTAAAAATGTGAAATGTTTGTGATGAGCAGCTGGAAATGGAAAGAGATGACCTCTCCCCTCCCCTCCCACCGTCTAACACTTAAGCAATGGGAACAGAAGGTCTAAAGGCCAGAGAATACGTCTTGCTGTGCTGCAGTTGTGGCCTGTGATTGGATTTAATGTTATGTTTTTTGGAAAATGTAGTTCACTTCCTAAATTGCTGTCTTTGTGTAGGCAAGGCCTCACAATGCTGTGTAGGAATTGGGTTTCCTAAAGCATTCACAGAGCCTCTTCAAGGCTGACAGTTACTTAACACAACTGTATAAAACACAATTTCTCATGATTTTGATTTCTATTTTTTTTGTTAGCTCTCTAGAGTCTTTGACAGAAGGTATTTCTGAAGTGTCTCTGTACGTTTTCCAAATGGCACCGAAAACGTTGTGGGGCACATACTGCAATTTGTCTGCTTAAAATTACCTGACAGAAGTGATGATAATAATACCTTAGCTGAAACAGTTCTCTGGGCCTCTGGTGGTGGGAGAGAGAAGAACGCCTGAAATACTCCCAGGATTTCCAGCGTGCCTCCCGATGTGCACAAATTCTCCTCACGTACAAGGATGTCAGAGGTGTGTGTTCAAGGGGGGAGAAAAGAAACCGACCGACTCTCTTTAGCAGGTTCTTGCCTGTGCAAACTGATAGAGTATAGTAAGCTAGATTTAATTGTAATTCTGTTAGTAGGTCTGACACTGGCTTTACAGTGCTCTGATAGCTCTCTTAAAGCAGTACGTGAAATTTTGTGAATTGAGACAGACTTTAAAAGAGGATGCAAACGTGCGTCTTGGATACTGAGCCTAGGGGGGTCCGTTGCATCTGTAGGCTTACGTTTCAAGCAGTGTCTTCTTTAGTAACTTTGTGGTTTGAATGTTTCCTGTAAACTTTAGTTAGAGAAATAGGTATGCATTCTCTGCAGTAAACGATGTGAAAATGTTCTGCAGAAATACATTTAGGACTGCTAGCGGTTTTTTGTGTCCTTGTGCTGAAGTCACTTTAAATCCATCACCCCAGCCTGTAGAGTCGTCAGGCAGAAATTTTTCTGTGAAGGTAGGTGCGTAGTTCCTGCATCAGTTTTGCTTAAGCATACTGAGGACAGCTATGCAATAGCATGTAGTAATGAAACCTGTTGGAATTTTAGAGGAGCATCTCTACTCTTTGATCTTGCTAACAAGCAATGATTCAAGTGCTACAGATTGTAAAGGATCTGGTGTCGCCAGCAAGACGGAGAACAGATGCTGCTAAGAAAGGTAAGAGCAGCTCTGCCATATATTCAGTGTTCTGACTAATTTACTGCAAATCAGAAATATTTTGGAGTTTAGCTGTAGTTAAATCAAGCGTGTACTTGATATTTAAAAACCTTCTTTGTTGTGGCATGTACAGCTGCCCTAATGTGGCTTTGAACTATATTAAGCCTAATTATTATTGTTTTGCAACTGCAGCTTTCCCAGAGAGAATCCCAAATGACGTTTATTATGCTGAAGATGGAGTTTGTCAGCATGTATAACTGCTACTCTTGTTCTAAAGATCTTTTCCATGGTAAAATTGTTTTTCTTGTCCGAATAGCTCAGGCTGTGAAAATAGCAATTGTATTCTATGGAATCCTGTCAGAACAGTTTTTTAGTCTTAATATCTCTAATTGAGAATAAGAGAAAAAATAGTGCTTATGGAAATGAGACAAAGTACACAGCTGCACTGCTGTTTAGGTTTCACAATTAGATTATTTCTAGATTATAACTAACTTCAAAATCGGAAATGGCTCTTGCAAGTGTGCAAAACATTACTTGAAATACTCAGTTATTGTTTGAAATTAATTGATGCTAAATGCTTTTCTTGTTCTGTTCAGTGTGTTGAATGTTTGTTGGTTTTTGTTTGCTAAAGTATTGCCATCCTTTGTGGTTTATCTGGCATACTTATCTAATTAGTAACAGATGAAACACTTTTTTTTTTCATCTTCTACAGCTTAATTATTTGCAATTGCTGAATGTAGGAATTGTAGAGGGACTAAGTAATTTGTAGACATGTCTCAAAAATCATATTCCTTAGCAGAATTAATTTTCTAGGACCACTTTATTTCGTGTTGGATAGGTCATGAATAATTCAGAACCTACAGCATTGGTTTCTGCCTGTTACCATGTCGTGCTGTTCTGCCCTTACACGTCATGTGTGGCTGTAGGCAAGCACCTTTATTTTGTCACTCATCTAATAACGTCAGGCTGCTGTAATTCTAATGAGTTAATGAAACACCTCTGTAAGAAAACAAAATGAGTAAAGGTAGAACTGGGCTCTGCTGTTTATCCTCTTATTCTGGGGGGGGGGAAGGGCATTTCATAGCATCAAGCTTTTGCAGTGATTGTTTGAACATCCCACCGCAGTTTTATAATCTCATCAGGGTGAATTTCTTTATTTCTTGATTTTGTGTTCACTGTTCATTTTTTGATTTGTGTATTTACACTTCACTGGCTGCAGAGCAGAATGAAGGGGACAGAAGTTCTTACTTGTCTGTTCTGCCTGTAGCTACCTAGTCAAGCTTGGGTTTTATAGAAGTAGTGAAAGAACTCATTTAAAAAGATAACATCAAAAATGTATAAAAAAAATTGTTTATTGGAACAGATTCAATGCCATTGGAAGGGAAAGATTTGAAAAACATAAGGAAATGCTCATTTTCTCAGTTCTAAAGCTCTGAGGTTTTTTCTGCTCCGTTTATTTTCCTCCCTTGTTAAAAGACAGTAATTTTGGGTCACCGTTTGGGCGGTATTCTCAAGCTGCTAGTAACTGAGCTAATTAGATGTTAGCTCTTACAGAACTTACAGTACATTTCGACAAACAATATTAAGATCTTAACACTAAAAAAAATTTGAAACATTCTGAAGAAAACATTTACAAAAGATGCAAAATGCTGACAGACTTCTGTGATAAATACAGCAATTTGAGTAGGCATTAGTTTTTTGTGGTTTTTTTTTTACACAGCATGCAACATTAGGCATCTGGTATTCTACATAAATGACTCATTCTCGTTATTGTTTTCAGTAAATGGAAAAATGGATTTGTAAAGGAGGAGTTGCTAGGAATCCCAGTATGAATGTGAGGTGAATTCATTGAGACATGAGGGATGGTATGTGAAGTGTTTACCAATGTGCTTTCAACTTGGCGCTGATAAATGGTTAAGGTTTTTAATCCTGCTCCTTGGGTTCATCCTCTTTTCTCTTTTAAAAAAAAAAAAGTGTTTGTCATTAGAATATCACTTGCTGGGTAGAAGTCTGAAATTCATTTGTTTTGACTTACGTGAAAATTTTCAGTAAAATCTCTGTCTCTTATGGAAGAATAGCAACTTGAGAAACAAATTGGGAACAACTGAGTGGATACTTGCAGAAGGGCCACTGCACGTGGGGAGCAGAGGAAGAGTGTAGCCTTCAGTGGGGGTCTAACTTGCACTTGGGAGACAAATGTTAGAAAGCAACATGATGTATTGTGTATTTCATGTGTTGTACCTGGCTTAAAAATTTTCTACTTTAAGATTGAATGTCCTGACCCTATAATGGGTTTTAGAAATAGCACCCAAGGAGATGGGGGCAGGATTCCTCTGGCCTCTGATTTTCCCAACATTTATTTTCAGGCTGAGATTTAGAAACACAGTCACTATCCAGAGTGTCTTTTTGCATCTCTGATTCAAGAACAGAAGCTTGTTACAAGGTCTATGGTAAGCTCAGCCACTATGGAGAAGAAGATTGAATTCCTGCAGAAGAAATTTCTGCAGAAGGTTGTTTAAAAGAAATCCTGTTATTAGCATTTTGTGGGTTGAGATGTGGATTTAATGGGATAGTTGAATAGCCTGCCAAAGTTGCTGAGTCTAATTGTTTTTTTTTCCAGGACAGAGTTTATTTTCCTTGTGGCTGTGACCATGCCAGTGATTAAATTAAGCTGCATTTTCTGTATCATAAGTGTGATAAATAGGTGGCTTACAAATACAAGACTAAATCCTGGAAATAGTTAGGTAGAGTGCGTATGAGTATTCACTTGTCTCCCAGTTGCAACTCCCCTGGTCATGGTTTTGTCTTTAGTCTTTGACTTGGGAGCTGACATCAGAAGACCTTTTAGGTTCTTGCTTAGTGTTATATGCCATGAGCTAAACAGCAAGGTTTTGTTTATAATGTCTTACATGTCTATCCTTGTTTAAATTGTGAAGTTGAAAACTTCAATCCTTTTTTTATCTTGGCTCCTCCCTTCAAAACAAAACAACAAACAAACAAACCCCCAAAATACATCCCCAAAACAAACAAAAAAACTCAAGCAACAAAACCAAAACACCCTGTAGTTATGTTCCTTAGTTTTCCAATTACAGTGAAAGTCTAGTGTTTGGGAAATCCCAGACCCTTGCTGTATTTAGATAACATCAGGTCAGCGAAAGGAAGAAATTACCTCTAGTCCATTCGTTGTCAAAGGGCTCTAACATTTTGTGCTCTCTAAGTTTGAAGGCAATTATGAAGTTGTAAAGTATAGAAATTTTGAAGAGGTTGCCATTATTTTATTTCATAAGACTTGACTTTCTTAAGCAATTTATGAAATTGAAAATCTGTCTTTGGATGAAGTCTTAAATCATGCCAGTATAAAATACTCTTGATAAGCGTTCTAATTCAAAGCCAAACATTTCCCAAGATCTGAAACCTTTCTGACTTTTAACAAATAATTTGTGTTACTTTTCTGAGAGAATCCATGTAGAGTATAAATCTTATTATTTTCTCTTTTTCCATTGCTGAAATCCTGGTTGAAATCCAATTTCTTTAAAAGTAATACAGAAAATATTGTTTACTTCTTTCCTCCTTCCTTTTACAGATGACCACAGCAGAACTGGCAACATCACCTTGATGTTAGGCTACAAAAAGTGATGTTGTATTAAAATACTTCTAGCAGATGGGACAACTCCAAATCATAGAATGAAAAAGGTCTGCAGTGTTTTGATGTAAGGGATAGATACCTGAGTGAAAACTTGGGTTTGAGTCTGTTAGGGATTGCAAGAGGAGGCACATTGCTTGGTCACGGCAGTGTTTGGGCTGTAAGCCAAAGATAATGCTCATCAGGAATTCCCTGTATTTCTTTAGGTGGTTTATCTTACTGCAGCTTTGAGGTTTCAGACAAAGCTTATGAAAATTGTCAAAGATAATTTCCATTCTGGAACTGTGGGCCAATGAAGTATGTAAATGTTGGACCAGACAAGGATAATAATTTTTAAATGTGCAGATGGTACCATGGTAGAACCATATATTTCAGACTTAGACTTGGCAAGTAATCTGCTGTCTTGTTTTCAGTTTATTTCTTTTTGGCATGGACTAAGTTGATTAGTTGCTAGACAGAGAAAATAAAGGTCCCACATCAAGTAGCTGTTGTATTTTCTCATTACCTTTGGTGATGGTAGAGGAAAGGTATCATCAAATGCATTCCTTTGAGGCAACTAGTGAAAGGGCAGAAACTCTCTTCAGTCTCTTGATTTTCCTATTTGTTGTAACAACTTTGCACAGGAGCCTGAGAATTTTTCCTCTTCTGGAAGGTTTCAGGGCTGGCTTATTATTATTTTCTTTTTAATTTTAACTTCCTGCTTTCTTTCAGAAACAATTACATACTTTTTCCTTAGCATTTTTTAAAATTTAATATTTTATTCTTAAGTGACTTGTTTTATATATGTGGAAAAAAACAAACAACATTTTTAATCTTTCTAAATTTTTACTTTCCAGTGTCTGTATATAGGAATTTGCTTCACTACTTTAGAATTGCCCCACTTTTAAATGCTCTGCAATGAACACTGTGTAGGAAATCTCCTAGCATTTTTATTTAAAAAACTTCTTGATGTTTTCCCTGGACTCTCTTAAGAGCAGAGCTATATCTTATTGCAGTTTGCTTTCAAGTAAGGTTCCACAGACATGTATGGGAGATGATTGAATGCAGCATGCACCCTAAAGCTTGAAAAATTCTTGAGGAATTTCTGGGACAAGTCCTTGACCACCATTAACCAGCATCCCGTTTGTGCTGAGATTGGCCCAATTTTTCAATTTTTTTAGTGGATGTCATAGCCCAATGTACTTCTTCCATGATTCTTCCTCTAATCCAGGTGATAGAAGATCCTGATTCCTTTTCAGTCACAGGAGAATCTCACGTTCTTTTTGCTGAGATCTGGATTACTTCCACAAAGGGTCATTTTATGCAAGAACTGTCATGATAACTTTACTTTTTTTGTGTAATTGGATTGAGCAAGTGACATTATGAAAGCACATGTGTGCTTTCTGACGCAAACCAGTAGTTAGATTATTTTTCTGAAGAAAGCTCTTCTGCCTCTTAGTCCTGAGCCAGAACCATAATATTGAATAAATTAGTAGTGCTTTCACAGATTGCTTAGAGGTTTTCAGGAGTACAAAAAAAAAAAGAAAATAAACACACTAGGGTTTTTTTGCCTGCATCTTTTTGGTGCCAACTTACTACATCACAGCTTTTCCCTGTGGTCCTGATCTTGTACCTTCCCTCCCAGGCTAATCATCTGTTATCTCTCAGGGATACTGGATATTAGCAAGGAACACAGCAGGAGTGCTTAACTTCTGGAAGCCTTACTTTTTTATAAGTTGTTAATGAGACCCAAATGGTGTTCTGCATAAAATGAGTAGATGGAGATGGCTGCTTCTCACATCTAAAACAAACCAAAAAATCCCACAAAATCAAATGGAATTCAGATTTTTTGTTTGATTGTTTTTTTTTTCTTACCAGAACTGCTTCAAGAATTTATTTTTTTTCCTTCCAGTTCATGTGATTTTCATTATACACAGTTGTCCTCAATATTTTCTTTAAAAAACAGTTGTCTCTCATACACTGCCATGTCTTCTGATTTCCAGAAAGGTTACTTAATGGTACTTCAGGTTGAAAGAACCCTAAGAAAAACTTCGGCTTCCTCAGGCTCTATTTAGGAGGTAGAAAATAAATCTTATTCAAGTGTACCTAGAAAAGCTGATGTGAAAAACTGATGTCTTTAAAGGGTAGATGAGATTGTGGTAATGTGCTGTGACCTCTTGCTTGAAGTTGGACTATTTATTGACTGTAGCAGTTCCTCTGTGCAACCAGTGTTACTACAGTTCATGTGAATATCAGTGATAGTTGGGTAGTTGTGGGTATTTTATTGTTGAAGGGATCCTGTTGCAATCCAGACTGGGTATTTTAACTGAGAAATGCTGGGTAGAATTACGGTTTTCTGGACCTGTATACCTGTTCTTGAATACTGATTTTTTTTTTTTTTTTTTTTTTTGGGGGGTGCTTTTTTGTTAGGTAGAATGGACAGGGGAGAAGAGCAATGTGTTTCTCATGAGAATGTGGGTGAAGAGTACATTTTATTTATTGATTAAAATAAAAATGAACTTGGTAAGTTCTTCGTTGAGCTTGCCAAATCTGACAGCAGGGAGTTATTTTTTTTTTTTTGTCACTGAATATTAAATTCTGCCTACAGCAGTCAAGATCATAGATTCATAGAATGCCTTGGGCTGGAAGGGACCTCTGAAGGTCATCTAGTCCAACCCCCCTGCAGTAAGCAGGGACATTCTCAAATAGATCTGGTTGCTCAGAGCTTCATCAAACGAGACCTTGAATGTCTTCAGGGATGGGGCCTCCACCACCTCCCTGGGCAACCTGTTCCAGTGCTCCACCACCCTCAGAGTAAAGAACTTCTTCCTATTGTCCAATGGAAAACTACCCTGTTCTAGTTTAAAACCATTGCCCCTCATCCTATTGCTACATGCTCTTGTAAACAGCCCCTCCCCAGCTTTCCTGTAGGCCCTGTTCAGCTACTGGAAGGCCACTATAAGGTCTCCCTGGATCCTTCTCTTCTCCAGGCTGAACAACCCCAACTCGCGCAGCTCCGCTTCACAGGAGAGGTGCTCCAGCCCTCTGATCATATTTGTGGCCCTCCTCTGAACCTGCTCCACAGTCCTCCAGGTGAGGTCTCACCAGAGCAGAAGAGCAGAGTGGCAGAATCAACTCTCTTAGGACTCTGGAATGCATCTCATCTGGTCCCATGGGCTTCTGTCTGTGCAGGTTCCTCAGGTGGTCACGAACCTTTCTGCTGCGGTTTGGCAGCTGGTTAATGCCGGCAGAAATGACTCCACTTACAGAGGCCCCCCTGCCCTGCTGCTGCTCGCCTTGGCTCCTCATCCCGATTCAGATCCCTACAGAGCTTCACAAGCGTTTGCGTAGCCAGAGAGGGATTTGAATTGGGAAGCTGATCCTCACTGACCGATACTTTTCGCTCTTGTTGACTTAGTTTTAATCTTCATCAGTTTCTCCAATCCGGTGGCCGATGCAGGCTCACAAGCGTGTGAGGCAGCCCAGGAGGAGCCCCAGTGGGATGTGAGGAAATAGCTGTGGGCGGGCGGCCTTCCTGCGGTGCTGGCGCTGCTGCGAGAGTGAGGAATTCCACCGCAGGATGGTACGAGGAATTCCACCACGAGCACGAAAGAGTAGTAACAGTTGGGTCATTGAACAACTGGACACACAGTGACTCGGCTAGAGGATTTTTACCTAAAATACTCCATTCCTGTGGCTGGCATTTCCTGTCTCTCCCTTTGAATATTAATAATTTTCACGGCTTATACATTATTTGTTTTTTCTATTACATTATGGTTTTTCTATTACATTTTTAATCCTGACAATTTGTTGCCTTTTGACTTTTTTTTTTAAATGCTTAAATTCCTTCGTTCTTCTCATTTGCATGATGCCAGATGCAGTGATTAAGAAGGGTTGCAGTGCTGCTTGGCCATATGTAGCTGTTAATGACTGACTTCAGTGTCTGTTTATTTGGTCTTTGCTTGTTTGGTAGGTAGCATTATTTAAGAGAGTACGTAGATATTGTACCTTGGGAACTGATGGATGTCTTTAATATTAATACAGATAGTTTGAATGGGATTTGGCTATAGAGGAACTACAGCAAAATAAAATAGTACTTGTTCTTTCTTTATCAATAATGTCACTGAACTGAAACAAGCTGATTTATAAGAAGGAAAGAACAATGAAGACAACTGATTTCCAGCCTCGTACCATCATTTGTTATTCCAATCTGTGTTTAGTTTTCTGAGGGGTAGGAGTGGGCTGCCAAACCTATGAAATGTCAACTGTAATATTCTTAATACTATTGAAAAGATACTTTAGGTTTCTTATTTGTAGCATTTGGTAACTGTGGGAGCTTAATGAAGTATTCCTATAAATAAGTAGGTTTGAAAAAGAAGGGAAAGCAGGGGACAGTGCAGTAATGGACTGGGGAAAGCTACAACAGGTTCACAGGGATGTTTCTGTTTGGTGGGACAAATTCGGTTTGGTATAAACCAGCTCTGTTGGCATCAGTGAAGCTGATCTGACTTGCTGTGTGTGGTGGTGTTTTGGTTTTTTTTCCCAGAAAATCTCCACCCACAATAAAATGTGTCTATTTCTATATAGCCACAGTTCTTGTCCTTTAGATGAAACAGAGCATTAAAAAAAATACTTGTAAGGAGTTGGGTTTTTGTGGGTGGTTTTCCATGTTGTGTGGTGTTTGGTGGTGTGTGTTTTGTTTTGTGTTTTTTCTGTTCACTTGCTAGAGCTGCTGAGTTCTGTGGTTGTATTCTATCCACCCAAGGATAGTCAAATGTAAAGTAGGCTGTTTTGTGGATTTAAATCCTCTGGGTGGTGGGATGCCCTTGTGTAGCCTTCAGAGCTTTTTTTTTTTTTACAGCTCCAGTTGGCAGGTTTGGTCCTAGTTACCAGCTGAGTAGAAGCAAGGCAAACAAAGCCTTGTATCAAACCTCTTTCTAAAAGCCATGGTACTGGGGATCCATTTAATCTTTACCTGTTGCAGGATGCAGATGTGTGTTACTAAATCTGTACGAACTTCTCCGTTTGTGTAAAGCCTGGGACTGTCGCAGTATTTGCACAAACTGGTCTTTGTGACTTGGCTGCAGCAGAGGAACCTGGCAGCTGTGGGTGGGGACACCAACTGAAAACAAGGTGGCTTTATTGGGTCTCTGAAGGAAGAGAACAGCTGTGTGTGGGGAGTTGGGGATTCCTTCGAGTATTTGCTTAGTGTTTCAGAAGGTTAATGGGTTACATAGTTTTGAGCTTGAGCTGGCAGGATGAATGTGTTTGGATTTCTGGTTTCGGTGACACTGCAGCCAAAGCAGGGATTCTGTTCTGCCCGAGGCATTTGTCCAGTGTGTTTGGAATAGATGAGATCTTGAACCTGGATTTGAATGTGGTGAGAAGGCGTTTGTGTTCTGTACCTTTCATTCTGTAGCTGCTCTTGCACTTTGATCATCATGTGAATTTTACAACTAAGCCCAGAGATTTCTGTTTGGTATTTGGAGGCCTTTGAGAAAAGGCTGGGAAGCTCTGCAGGGGGGATCTAGAAAAACAAATCTCGTTCTGTCTTGTATTTTCATAGTTCAGGTGAATGTATTTTTCTGACCTTGATTTTGGTGAGATGATGGCAGTTGTGCTATATTCAAGTACGTACTACTTTTTTTCCTTCTTCTGGACTCTCAAAGTGTAATGTTGACAGTACTTGACACTAAAAGCATATTTTATTTTTTTAAATTTTTTTTTATGAACAAAAAAACTTGTTCTGTTCAGATGTGCACACAGAGCAATGAGGGTTCATCTAATTTGTTTGGTTTTTTTGGCCTTAAATTGTTGAGTTTCCAGTACTTTATCCTCATGCTTATGAAATTTGGAATCTACTATTAAATAGGAAAGCTGGTGTCCATCTTTATTGCTTGGGAACCTTGCACAGAATTTATTTATTACACTTAGAGCTGTCTTAAGGTGCCAATTTTGTTAAATTGCAGTGGATAACAATAAGCAGTAGTGCAGAGACAGATGCTAATAAAGTTGCCTTTTTGTTTTTAATAACTTAAATGTGAATATTTTAAAGTGACAGTCTTAGCTGGACACTCTACAACAGACAGAGAAGTGGGGTGGCTTAGGTAGTGTTTGGCGTATGGTGACAATTCAGAAGTTTCTGGGACATCTTATTTAGCTTTGCCAATGTATTTTTATGTTCCGTTGAACTTCAGGATCTTTCAGTGGAATTTGTAAGCAAAACATCCAGACCTCTCAAATCGGATAACCTATCCATTTTTTTTTTTTTGTTACTCCTGTCTAACAGCAAATAAAAACATTGGGGTTTCAGTAGAATAGGTTCCTTTATTTCGTCTTTCTTGTTGCAAGTCCAAGAAGCTTCTTCTAAAAGAAACTGTCAGAATTAATATGCAACTATCCATAAAAATGTTAATTTGAACTGAATTTCCAGATCAAACAGAAAACTTAATGTCAGTTAATTAAATTCTTGGTGGAAATGAGTATACAGTGTATACTATATAAGTATACAGATGCCCAAGACTGCTGCTGTCTCTGCTAATAAAGCAGCTAAGGAAGCATTTTCTAGGTGTGCCTGGAGGGGGCAGGTCCTTGGTGGGAGCGACTTCCTCCAGGAGCAAACCCTACTGCCTTCTGCATCACATCCCAGGTGCTGTAGGTTTCTTTTTTTTTTTCCCTGTCGCCTTCTGTGGCATTATTAGATGGCAACAGACTCAAACAAAAGAAAACAGATATGAAGACATTTGATTGCTCACCCTCCTCTCTGGGAGGGAAGCAGGATGCCACTATCAGGTGTCACGGTTGTTAGTCACGGTCACTTAACTCTTATGAGTGGGATATAAATCTTGGAAGCTGCCAGCTCTGAGGGCTCCGTGTGCACACGCGGGCTTTATTGTAAAGCGAATTTGGGCTCACTGACTGCAGCTCCTGGGAGCAGGTTCTGTCCAGATGGAGAAGCTTATTGATATTCAGCTTGTAGACTTCTTTTGATACTCTTGTTTACCAGCTATCGCTGCAGTACCGCTGCTGGATTGCAGGTGTTTTCTGCTGCCACTTGGAAATAGCTCAAGTGCATACTTAAGGAAGGTGGAATTTGCTGTTTGAGCAATAAATCTGCACGAGTTGTTTGAAGAGTCGTATCGGATTTAATGGTGCCTTTAGTCTCAGGGTGTTGTGAAGACTTTGGGGGGGTTTGTAGCTTTTAAGCAAGGTACAATCTTGATGCCTGCAGTTGAAACCACTTATCCTCGGGGAGTAGAAGTTGTGTGCAGCAGTTAATATTTCTTCCCTTCCCACTGTTCATGTGCAGGATGGGTTTTAAAGATAATTAATTTTATTGTATTTTTTAATTTTTGTTTTAAATTTAATTTTGTTTTAAACATAACAGTTCCTCGTATGGCAGTGTTGTGCTTTGAACATGACACATCATCATGATAGAGATGCTTCATTCCTATCGTACATGAGCAGCTGGCCTTTATGTGCTAGTCTAATGCAGATATTAATGAAATATGAGTGGGACGATAGGAAAAGAAATATCTTTATTTCCCTTTGATTTCATTCTTCATGGAAAAATAAGTTTTTACTCAAATGTTGTGGTTTTTTTTTCTCAGTTTTCATGTCACAGTGATGTATAAGTGATGTTTGCACCTTCCTCTCCTTGCACCAATGCAGGCATCAGTTATATTTGAATGTGAAGTGTTCAAATGTAGTTTTTCTGTCCGCTACTTCTCCAAAAGCAAGTGGTAGAGGCCTGTAAGCTGTGGGCTGATTGGGTTGCACAAGACTTTCTGCATTTACTGATTGGAAAGTATTTTTATTCCCTGGAAACTGAAGGAGAAAATGTTTAGGTTTTATTTTCCTGATTTTAGATGAGACATTTTTCTTTTGCAATTTATCTAATGTACCAGGCAAGGTTAACGTGCAAGTGTTTGCAAGAGTGGGAACCCTCCATGTGAAGAGGTGAGTTTCACAACGTCTGCTGTTCTACACTGTTTGCTTTATTTGCCCTCCAAATATTTTGACTAAAGGGCACTCTTCTCCATACTATTTTTTTATCTGCTTTTTGTCAGGAGTATTTTCCAGAGGTGAAAGTTTCAGGCTTGTTTTTAGAAATACATCCTTCAAAATTTTTAATTTTAATAATTTTGGTTCCCCAATTCCTGTCATGGAGTGGCAGTGCAGATTTGTTGTTAAACCTAGGTTTTGAGTAGTCTGAAGGAAATAGGTACAGTGCACGGATCTCAACTGGAATGTGCAAAGTTGCCTCCATCTGAGACTTGCTCTTTCTGGTAGAAGAAGTGTTTGCACTAATGAAGGGACTTTGGAAACATTAATATTCAGTGATCTTACATAGAGAATTTTTTCTGTTTCATTTAAAGTCACTTTGTTTGGATTATTAGAATAATTCTTCATCATTTTCAAGTGTTGGGTGTTTTTAGGATGCTTCCAGGGCTGCCCAGTGCGTGATAGACTGCTGATTTCAGCCGTTGCACTTTGTTGTGCGACAGATAAATGGCTGCACCGTTGCTCTGTGTCCTAATTTTTCTCTTTCTAAAAAGAAAAACCTGACTAATCCTTCCCTTTTTCCGATGACAGCTGTACATTGAAAAGACTTAAAGATGTTTTGAAAAATTTCCTCCTCTCTGCTGCAGCTGCATTGAGTCCTGGAGCCGCCGCGTCTCATCGCGCAGTAAAAGAAGACGTTTCGTTCGCAGACGGCTGCGTGGAGCGCACGCTGCGCAAATCAAAGCCGTGTAGAGGTGTCGATCGAGAAAAGTGTTTTTGTTAATTCCGGGCCGTGAATTAGTACCCTGGTTAGGTTTTGAAATATGTGGGATGAATGCTAGTTTGGAGCTTGCCAAGTCTATAGATGGAAAATAAAAAAAGCTACACAGACTCCAATTCCCGTTACTATTTAGTTTATAGGCGTTGAAATGACCTTCTAAACTGTGCAGTGATAATTGCCTGTTTTACATAATGTATAAAGCTTTCACAGAAGAGTATTTGTAGTGCTGGAACATGTATTAACAGTCATTGTCTGGTAACTAATAAGAATGTAAAGCCGTTCTATAAATAGTGCAGATAGGCTCTAACAGGGAAAATGAGCAAATATACTTAGGCAAATCAAAGGACAACTGGTCGCACTGGGGCCCATGCTGTGCATTTAACGAAGCAGCAGCCTATAGACTGTGCCTGTGTTAGCAAGGAGTGTGGCACTGTGGTAGTAGATCTTGAGAGGAAAACTGAGGGTCTGACAGCTCTCTGTTTCAGCAGGTTTTTCAGGCAAGATCAAACCTTGGCCTTATTCTTTGGGTTTGGAGTGCATCTCGCAGATAATTTAGCCTGGAAGGAATCCACTTTTGCATACTTGAATGTTGATTCCCAGTGTGAACTGAAGAACAATAAATACAGATGATCTGGAGCTTTGCTCTAAAAGCACTCTTCCAATCTAAACAAAGATGTTATTTATAGAATTGCATGGGACATCAGTATTACCTTATTTATGATCTTGACATTGGCTAGAATATCTTAATGAGGTTTTTGTAGGAATGAGTGGAAGTTCTGGTAGGGTTGGTACTTCACAGTCAGAAAAAGGGATTAAGAGTTCATGCATTAATCTATCAAAGACTGATCTTTAGGATGTGTGTTTGTAAATGCTCTGCCTCTCAAGATTAAGAGATAAATTCATGGCAGATTTTCTAGTTGGACACTTCTGTTGGGCTTATGTGTCAAGGTTTTGGTAGCAGGGGCTGCAGAGGTGGCCTGTGTGAGAAGAGGCCAGGGTTTGCTCCCTGTGTAGGACGCAGCCAGTTCCAGCTCATTCTAAATCAGACCCACCACTGGACAAAGCTTGAGATCATCAGTGAAGCTGGTGACACATCTGTGATAAGATAGTTAAGAAAGGATAAAAACCACAGTGTAGTGGTTGTGAGAGAGGAGAGTGAGAAAAATGTGTGGGGATCAACTCTGCAGACACCAAGGCTGGTGAAGAAGGAGGGGGAGGAGGTACTCCAAGTGCTGGAGCAGACATTGTTCTGCAGCCCATGCAGAGAGCATAGGTTGTCTCCTTGCAGCCCCTGGAGGACCATGGGGGAGCAGGTGGATATGCCCTGAAAGAAACTGCAGCCTGTGGAGAGCCCATGCTGGAGCAGGCTCCTGGCAGGAGCTATGGTCCTTGGAGAGAAGCCCACATAGGAGCAGGTTTTCTGTCAGGAACAGCAGCTTGTGGGAAGGACGCACACTGGGAACAGTTCAAAAAGGACTGTATCCTGGGGGAGGGACACCAGGCTGGAGGAGATGAAGAGTGTGAGGAAGAAGGAGCAGCAAAAGCCAAGCGTTACGGACAGGCTGCAATTCCTATTCCCTGTACCCTTGTGCTGCACAGGGTGGGGAGAAGGTAGAAGAATTGGGACCAAAGGAGTGAAGTCGAGCCTGGGAATCAGGCTTTGTTTCTCATCATTCTGCTATATTTTTAATTGCCCATAAATTAATTTCTGGAGGCCAAGTCTGCTTTGCTCATTGGTAAGCAATCCCACTGTCTACCTCAACCCATGAGCTCTTTCATCTTATTTTTTTCCCTTGGTCTGTTGAGTAGAGGGAGTGAGAGCAGCTTGACGGGCACATGGCAGCCAGACAAGGGTAAAGCCACCACAGCTGCTGAGGATGAGGACAGATTTTCACTTTGAAGTACGTGTTCCTGCAAGTCCTCTCCAGTCCAAGTTCCCTTAAACTGCCAGTGATGGTAGTGTGAGCTAATCCGGCAGTTTTGTTTTTCGTGTTGTGGGTGACAGTGCACTCACATGATCCTGTTTACCAGCACAGCCCAGAGCAGTAACTTCCAGCAGAGCTGAAGACAAAAGAGCAATGACGTGTTCAACAAGTGCTGTAAATCCAGGATGGGATGTCTGAGTGGTGTCCTCCTACATTTTCCTTTATGTTCTCTTAATGTACTTCTGGATAAAATTTGTCCATGTTTAAAAAAACAAAACAAAAGCCTTGTCCAAAAAAAAGACCTTCTTAACCTTTCCAACTACTAATTAGTTTTACAACATTATTTATTAGTATGCCAGTGGATTTTTTTTAGAGCAGTTTTAGCTGCTAAGTGTTAGAACTATTGAAATCATTGCTGTTACTGGAGAAACTCAACAAACTATGTCTCTTGCATCCAAGCTACACCTATGGTGTGATATCAGAAGCTTGTAGAAGAGATAATTGAAATGGGTGCAAGGGAAAATTGGTATTTAAATCTGATGGAATTACCTTGCATAACAAGGCACTAAAAATGTAGAGCAGCTCATTAATTTTTAAATCTATTTAATTTAACTTATTGGTAGCTTACTTGTAGTTTTATGTATTAAAATACCTCTGATACAAAACATAGTTTTAAAATCCCCTTCTCTGGGCTTGAAGTCCCGTACCCCTTACTAATGATGACCCCTGCATCCTTTAAGTTGACAGCTAATTATATTCTGGCAGTTTTGTACATCAACCTCTTAAAATGCCATTCCCTAAATAAGATATCACACTTCCCCTCCCCGTATCCTCTTTTCATATTGTTTGTATTTGTACTTTTCATTAGGTTTGAGTTGTAAATTGTTGGTCTGGTGCTTTTCTAGTCTCGGAAGGCATTACATTACCAGAAAGCAATTATACAGGTCATTGCCTCTTTAGAGTGGGCTGTGTGTCAGGGTACAGGTTGCAGTGTCTTGAGCTGAGCCACGGCAGTTAGGGCTGATGGCAGTACAGCCTGAACTCTTGCCTGCTGTGTTGAATCCTTCACTTGCATCTCTGACATGTGAATAGGTTTGGACTTCTCGGAACAGGAGCAGCCTTTCATTCCCACCAAAGATTTTTGGGGTTGAGTAAAACCCGTTTAGTTGTGTTGCAAATCCACCTATTTGTCTCGTGCCTTTTCTTAAACTTAAAGGTCTGTTTATCTGAAAAACAAAGTGACTTAGTTTATGTCGGAGCCTGTGATTCAGTGAAACGCCTCCTCAGCTCCATAGAACCTGAAGAATAATGGCTGTTTGTGATAATCAGAGGGAGAACTTCCCCCAGGACGTGCATCTGACTCATTTTTTCAGAGAAACCTGTCAACAACTCATGTCTAAAATGGCTTGAGTGTTACCCTGGGATTAAACAGCCTGTTGTACCTCAGGTACAAAATACTCTCTGATGCTTTTGTTTTGCTGTGTTGCATTGCCACGCTAATGTGAACTGCTGATCCCTATTGTAACCTAAAAATTGACATGTGCTTTTCCAAAACAGTGAGTGTTGGCAAATAAAGAGTGTGTGTGAGTAATTTTATAGTGTTCAGGAGTTACACCCCATGTTTTTCATATGCTGGGGAAGAAAGTGAGGTGGGGAAGGAGAAAAAAGTGAGCAGAATTTCTAGAGTAATTGCTGTCAAGTGTGTACTGATGGCTAACATGCACCAAAAGCTGTTGTATTTAGCATGGATTATATTAAAATAAATTTAAGTTGAGAGTTATCTCTCTTTCTTCTCCCAGCCTTAAAGTAGGCTGAGCTCTTTGTGATTTCTTTCAAGAAATTCCTGCTGTAACAAGTTTGTTGTTAACATTAACCAATTTCAGAAAATATTCTGGAACTGGAGGAATATTTGGGAGTTTTCCCTTTCATCCAGACTCGTGCTGGCAGATGACAACTGTACTTTTGCTGAAGAGGGAGGAGATGATGAAAAGCTGTTGGATTTTCATCAAGTTTGAAGCCAGTGAAGTGATAACACTTGATCCTTCCAAAGTGCCGTAACTGGAGCAATGCTTGTTATGTTCAACCTCTTCATTTCCGATCCTATTGCTTGACCTTTTGGGAATACCTTTGCAGAGGTCATGCTTTGGTTTACTGCATTACAGGCCCTCGTTTCAAGGGGATACTTTGGCTTTGTTTATAATAACATCAGAAATGCAAAGTTGGGATTTTAGTGTGTTTTGAAGAAACATCTTCAGTGGTCAGGTAAGAGGAAACCAAAATGAATAACCAAGATACTTCCCCCACCAAGTTATTTTGGATTTAAATGCACTGATGAAAATTTCAGACTTGAATTTGATGAACCTTCATGTGAAGTTGTCAAATTTTAGAATGAGTGTTACACATCATGGAAAGGTTTCTTGTCTGACCACCATGGCTACATCTGTAAGTCAAAAAGAAGGTTTGAAGGCAGGTTAGGTATACCAAGTGCTTTGACCAGTAAGTTCTCTTTCTGCAGCTGCTGGTTGTAGTTAGAGCTCGAGACTGTCCTGTTGTGAAGAGTTAAGTTCTGATGGTTTCTTGATGTCCGGGTAACCAGTCAGTCCTGGTCTGTCCAGGCTGTGCAAATGCAAATTTAAACCCTCCCCAAAGTGCTGAATCTCTGAAGCGCTCGTATGCAACCACCCTGCAGACAGTGGGTGGATCTGTGTTTAAATCCCAGCTTGGGCTTCCCTGAGTACAGACGTGCAATTCACCTTGCTCTCTAGGAGAGGACAGCTTGTGTCTGCCCCTGTCTGCCCTTCTTTGGGAGGACCCTGCAGTTAGTCTGCTTTTACCAAGTTGCAAGATGCTTGTTTCTAGGTGCAGCTCCATGGGCTCAACCAAATTTTGGCTCCTGCTGTGGATTTTGATTCTGGAAGGGATATGAAATTAATTTGCAGAGGCTGAGAGCAATCTGTCATGAAGTATTATTGAGCAGGACTGAAATCCATAAAAGACTTTATTTGTATTTTATCATAGAGCTAATCCTTGTAACTCGGAATAGGTGTTGCCAAAGCTGCATCTGTGGTCAGATTGGATGAAGGAGACTTTCTTCTGTGTACTGAGTTAAAAAATGCCTTTTAGTCATTTCAGGTCATTTTTCTGCTGGGATGGGAGTCTCAAATGGTCAGATTTGACATCTTTTTTTTTTTATTTATTTTTTTTTAAAAAAAAGCGGACCTTCATTAGTAGCTTTACTAATCCCTGGCTACCTCTTGCTGTCTCTTCCAAGAGAAGGCAGAAATATGACTGGTAGTATATGTGCAGCTGACAAGTAAAAACTGGTGCCGTCAGTAGCTGCTCATCCGTTGCTTGTTAGCGAATGCTTCCTTTTCCATCTGGCCAGCCAGGTTTCAGCTGCCTGTTTAACTGAGCAAGAACATAGTGTCAGCCGTTAGGTAAGAGTGTGGTCACTGGGTGGGCCAAGGGCAGTTTCTTTTTCTTCCCCGTGATGCTGGTCAAGTTTTACTTCTGCTACCTTGAGTCAGTACTGGATTATTTTTCTGAGCTGACCTGGCCCTTTTTAGTCTTACTAATTAGCAGAATAACATCTACTACAAAAACAAACCTCGTTTTCTTCCTGTTTTAATCAGTTAAATGGGCCGTGTAATTAAATGATGAGTTAGACTGTGGAGAAACACAAAGATGGCTGCATACAGAAACGTTTTTATTTTAGCCTGTAAAATGATACACCTGTAGATGAAACATTGGCAACCAAAGAACTTTTCTAACTTCTCTAGTTAGAGAAGGAATGAAACAACTTTCTCCTAAACGAAGGGCCCCTTTCAAAAACTTCTTCCAGAGTGTGCATGAGCATTGTTTTGGTGATGCTTTAAGCCAGGAATATACTTCACATCATAAAGGCTGAATTTTAAAATAGAATTAGTGTTTGCTCCACTAATTTTGACTAATGCTGATATAAAAGTGATTAATTGAGAGTCTTAACATAATTAGTGGAGTGTGGCATCTGACTATTTAAATATAAGCCTGTTAATGTGGGAAGCATAACTCTTCTTGTGAAATATTCTGTATTGTGTCAGAATCTAAAATATTAGAAGTACTTTACTGTTTAAATTGATACTGCAAACCTTGGTGATGTGAAAACAGTCATGATCTACTGCTAATGAAGATGTACAACACAGGAAATCTCAAATTACGTCAAAATTTCAGATTTTTTTTAATGTTCTTTTGATTTATATTGCTGGGAAAAATGATTTTTATGTCATCCTGACGTATGGCGTTGGGAAAATGAAGAGGAAATTTATTACAGGGACCTGTTGTGCTCAGTCTTGCTGAAAGATGGTTTTGCTTGTATGTTTAGTAGCCTGTCGCTGTTAAAAGAAGTATGAGCAGCATCAATGTGCAGAAGGGATAACTTCAGTTTTCAGAAGCCTCTGGGGACTGCAGGCATAATAGACTTTTAAAGTACAAGTCATCAGAAAAAAAAGGCATTTTCATCTAAATTTGCTTACAAAGTCATAACCAATATCTGAAAGGGTGCTAGTGTGGAAAGGTTAACATTAGGTTGAGGGTAAAATTCCTGAAATATTCCTGCTTTTCATCTGCCAGTACCAGTTCTGTGGCCAAGTGTCTGATCTTCCCTTATACCCCAGCTGATGATTTGCAGCTTATTTTATTAAAACATTAATTATAAAGGATAAGGCCAGTACTGGGAAAGGTCATGGATTTCAAGAGTGTGGGAGTAGCACTCATGGGCTGTAGATGGAACAGATTACATGTTCCAGTGGCATCAGTTCTGGCCACAGTAGGAGTTCCACCAAAGATTACATTTCCTGGAAGACTGTAAAAGGATTTCAATGTAGTAGAAAACCTCCTGTGTTTTCCCATAAAGACCGTATCTTTGGCATTGCTTTGCTGCTGGGTTGTTACAACGTGCTGCAGAAACAAGGCTTTCTCCATCTGGTTGAGCAGCGAGAATGTGAATCTGCTCTGATCACCACGTGAGCAGCTGTTCGTAGGGCTGACGGTACTTAAGTCGTCATAGTGTTTACATCTCCTGAAAGGTAAAATGTATAGGTGAATGACCACTTTGTATTGCTCGTAATGCTGCCCTTTCATAGCAGTGAGGAAAGGGGCAAAATAGTAATAAACGGGTGAAAAGGCCAGATGCCAACTACACCCTTGGGAAAGAGGAGTACAAAGGGTGACTTAAGCTTAGATGTAAGACTCTAGCTAGTTGTTGCACAAGTCAGACCAGTCTTTACATCCTGGCAAGCCCCAAATTACACCCAGCCCAAGTATTGAGGTTTAAATCTGTTAAGCACTAGCATAAATGCCTTGGATTGTATGGACAGAGTCCTGGCCAGGACGGTGGGTTACGTGTTGGGGTTTGGTTACCCTCTACCTCTTATTTTCTTTCAGGAAAGGAACATTGTTGAATTGGGCTTACTTGGTTCAGTGCAGCTTGTCACAAATTGGCAATTATGGTTTCTTCTGGCTTTGCAACTGATTATGTTAACCTTCAGCAAATTAATTATCTTCTGGCTCCTGACTGCACATACAGCACTTTGCAAATGGAATTACAGTAGAACCCTGCCAGTTCTTGTCGCTCCACTTGTAACCCTTGCGGTAGCAATTGCAAGGTGATGACATGAGCATTCAAACTGCAGCTTCCACGTGGGTTAATTGTAGGTGTAGCTGATAGAGATAGTTTAAGGTGTATTTATTTATATGAAACACACATTAAAAGTAATTGCAAATTAAGATTAAGTAAATGGCCATGATGTTTCATTAGATGATGTTCTCTTTCTCTTTTATTGCTTTGAGTTTTGTTCTTTCAGTGTTTTATTAACTAATATGTAGTAGCAAGACTGTATTGTTAAAAATAGTCCTACAGATATTGCAATAACTAACTAATATTAGAGTTCCTGTACGTCCTTTAGACAGTTGCCGCTTAAAGGTGAGACAGTAGGAGTAGTTGATTTAAATTCTTTGCAGTCTATATCTTAGGCTCCTAAATATTTCATGTTTTGACATAGGCTTCCTCTGGGAAATATTAACAGGGCTGCATTGGTTTCCCTGCTCTTGCTTTGAGTCCTTTGGGGATAATTTTAAAATAGCTTTGAGATAGTTTTCAGTGGCAATTAATTCTGGTAATTTCCAAAGCGTGTCCGTTTTCCACTGGTGATTGTGCAGGGTCTCACAGGGGATGTTACAGAACTGCAAGTATTTTGCTTTAGCAAAATTTTATTTTTCATTAGATGAGAGTTGAATCATGTTTTTGGGGAAGTTAAATCCTTACTTTCATATCTTTCACACATTAATCTTCATGTGGTGAAACTACAACAGGTTTGACTCTGAAGAACTGCTGATTATTAGGGGAGGGAAGGGTGGATGTCATTTGCTGTTCGAATGGGGTTTGCATTTTTTTATGTTTGTTTGTTTGTTTTTCTTTGTAGAGCACAGCTTTTTTTTTTTTTGCTTTCAATTCAGCCAAAATCTTCCCTTTTCTCTATGTAAGTTTTGAACACACACCAGACATACTCAACCTGAAAACCAATGAAAGGTATAAGGAAAATAGCAGTGTAATCCAGCTCTTAACTTATCGCTCTCTAAATGTAGTGTGTGGTAGAAGAGTACCAGCGATGTTAAGAAGCAGTTGTTTCTAGGTGGTGAAGGTGGTCGAGACAGTTAGTCTGGAGTAAGTGTGTTCATTGTGTGTGAAGTTTTTGTCTTCCCCCACAAATATGCTCTGAAGTGAGGAAACGGGAAGTACGTGGCTTTACAAAGCCAGTTCAATAGGTCTGCTGTGAGAAAAATGGAATACAATTTTTGTATGGCAAGATCACTACTGTGTGCCTACAAATGTCAGCAGTAAGAAGATGCAGCTTTTGAGGGAAACGTACCTAGTGGTGCATATCACACGAGCTGAGGCTAAACTCTTACTGAATCAATAGCTTAAACTATTGACACTTCGATCTACCCAAACCTATGAGTAACAATCGGTGGTAAAGACAAAGGAGCTGCTGCTCTCTTCAGGCTCAGTGCTCTGCCAGGTGATTAAGGAAGATTAATCCAATTGAAGAAACATTTTTTTTTTCATTCCCTAGGGAAAAAAATAATAGTCCAACGTGCTTGGCCAGGTCTTCTGTTCTTGGCATTTTAACACTTTTCAGGGTACAATGAAACCACAGAAGGGTTGAAGTCCAAAGGGACCTCTGGAGGTCATCTGGTCCAACCCACCTGCTCAGTCAAGGCCCCATAGACTGGCTGTCTAGGGCCGTGTTCAGGTGGCTTTTGAGTATCTCCAAGGATGGAGACTCGGCAGTATCCCCAGGCAACCTGTGTCAGTGCTTGGTCGCCCTCATTGTGACAGAGTGTTTCCTGATGTTCAGAGGGAACCTCCTGTATTTCACTTTGTGCCACTGCCTCTGGTCCTGTCATTGGGCACCGCTGAAAAGAGCCTCTCTTGTTCCCTCTTTGTACCTTCCCTTCAGGTACTTATATCTATGAATAAGACTTCTCTGAGCCTTCTCTCCTCCAGACTGAACAGTCCCTGTGATCATCTTTCTGTTGGCTTCATAAAGAGCTGGAAGCTCACACAAGGCTTCCAAGCCAGGTCTGGTAGTGAGTGTGCTCTGCCTTGCTTAGGTTAAGAAATGGAACTGGCTGGCTCCTGGCTGTGACCATCACGTAGCAGCTGACATTTTGCTTGAGAGTTTGTGTGTAAGGGATAAAATCTGTGCAGGAGAATGGGTTGGTGTGTGTGTCCTTGAATATTTGGCATGGAAATTTGTTTCTTAGTTTTTGAGGATGAAGGTGAATTCTACCAATATTAAATTTTGAACCTTCATACTTCCATCAATGCAAATGTTCTTGTCAATTCTCGACATCTTAGGTGTTTCAGATCCCCAAGTTATACAGAACAATAAATAGTTTTAAACAGAAAATATGTAAAATCTCCATCCTGTAAGTAGGGAATGCCAAACAGTTACAGAAGTCTGAACTATATTTTTAGAGTTACTTAATCTCATGGTTTCTTAAGCAATAAGGCAGAAATAGAGTACTTCAAGCCCCATTTCTAGTAAGTCCTTTAAATAAGATGCTTTTCGTGCAGCACTTGGTAAATACCAGTAAGAATTCTTAGGCAGGAGCGTAACAGTGATGTGTTAGAGGAGCCTCGTCCTCTGAGGCTGTTTGTTCAAATCCTCTTGTTTATTATTAGCTGGAATGCAGGGCTGTGGGCTGCGGCGGAGGACAGTAGCATGGTGCCTGTGTGACACTTCTTAACAAATGGCATCTTTGTTTGAGTATCTGCAGCTCGTGTAACTGTAGAGGGGCTGTGTCTTGGAAAAGGAGCACGTGTCAAGTGGCTTGGTTATGTGGAGCAAATGCTGCAAGTGGAGGAGGAGGAAGATTTTCCCCTGTTCATTTTTGATAAAGTGATTTAGAATATGATCTAGAAACAAACAGATTTACTTCATGAAGACCAAAACAGAGCTTTGCAAGGACTGGGAAGGAAATTGCAATCTAAAGACTGGTAAAACAGCCTTTTATTTTATGTGCTGGTCTTCAATTGTTTGTATTGTGTGTTGTTTTACTTCTCTCACTTTGAATTAGTAGTAAATGAGTTTTAAATACTTAATACTATTAAGCTAGATAGTGATGTTTAATGATGGAAGAAATGTAACTCAGTTTACAGCTGGAAACACTGTTTTCCTGAGGAAGTGTATAAAAGGGATTGTTTTACTAACTATTTTACTTTACAAGTTCTTGTCACTGCATGAAGAGAAAAAAAACCAACAAAACAACTGACACTTAATCTTTTTTGTTTGGAGTGGGTTTAATATCTATGTGCAGGTATTTACCCAGATTTCTTCTTTTGGATGTCATCTACCCACGACAAAAAACTATTAAGTGTACATCATGGCTTTTATTTCATTGTTTGTGGGAATAGACTGGAAGGAAAATAAACAGCCTGGGTATTAAAGGGACTTTCTGATATGCCAGAGTCTTAGAAAATATTTTGTTTATTGCTCTGACATGTGCTTTGAATGTGTAGATGCGTAGCAGCTGGTGGTAGTGCCTGCAGACAGGAGTTTGTGCCAGTGCAGCTCTTTGTGCAGTGGAATGTGTAATGTACAAACAAGCAAGAATTTGAAGTAATGGAAAACAAATTAGCATGTTCCACGTCTTTTGGGGTTTTCAAACTGCTCCACAGTTGAAGAGGCAGAGACAGTGGGTCAAAGAACAGACATCTCCTTTGCAGAATTTGGGATAAGTTTGCACTGGATGCTATCAGTGTACTGACCCTCAGCCCCATGGAGAGAGGCAGTACTTCTGGGGGTGCTGGTCAGCAGGTGGCTGAACATGAGCCAGCGTGTGCCCAGGTAGCCAAGAAGGCTGATGGTATCCTGGCCTGTATCAGAAATACTGTGGCCAGCAGGCCTACGGAAAGGATTGTCCCCCTGTACTAAGCACTGGTGAGGCTGCACCTCAAATGCTGGGTTCAGTTTGGGGCTTCTTGATCCCAGAAGGGCATGGAAGTGCTGGAGCATGTCCAAAGAAAGGAAGCAAAGCTGATGAAGTGTCTGGAGTTCAGGTCCTGTGAGGAGCAGCTGAGGGATCTGGGGTTGTTTAGCCTGGAGTAAAGGAGGCTCAGGGGAGGACTTCTCACTCTCTTCAACTGCCTGAAAGGAGGTTGTAGTGAGGTGGGAGTTGGTCTGTTCTCCCAAGTAACAAGAGATATGACAAGAGGAAATGGCCTTAAGTTACACCAGGTGAAGTTTAGATTGGACATAAGGAAAAAAATTCTTCCTTAAGAGAGATGTCAAACCATGGAACAGGTTGCCCAGGGCAGTGGCGGAATCCCCCTTCCTGCAGGGATTTAAAAGATGTGCAGATGTGGTTCTGGGAGCTTTGGTTTAGTGTTGGACTTGTCAGTGCTGGGTTAATAGTTGGACTCTATGAACTTAAAGGTCTTTTCTCATATAAATGATTCTGCGATTCTACTTAAATTTAGGCATATCTGTAATAGGTAGTTTATTATGCTGCTGATAATGTACATGATAAAGTACCTTTTACCTTCACACGCTTTATAGGTGTAAAGAGCACGCTGAGGCTCTTGGTGGTACTCATTTTATGCTACCTTGATGAGGGAGCTCGTGCTCGGCTGTTGGTACGTTTTTCAGGGGTGAGGTACTGTATCAACCTAGCCTTTTGTGGGCTGTTTCAGGGAGAATATCAGTACTGAGTTTGTCACCCCAAAGATCATTCCCTTAAGCTGTATGGCTACTTTTGCACCTACTGGTAATGTTGGCATCTCCAGATCACATGTACTCTCAGCGAGTAAGTACTGGAGGCTACTTGTCTGTGTGTCTGTGTAGGACTAGTGTCATGTTTTTTGCCTGTGCCACTTACATTTCTTACATACCATCACCACCTTCTGTTCCTGAAGAAACTGTCTTTTTCAGTTCTTTGCTAATTGGTGAGGTAAGGAGAGATTCTTTAGAGTGACAAAGGAAGAAGGCGGGTGCTGATGGCAGGTGATGTTTTCCTCTCACTTCGCAGGGCTGACTGCAGTCCACGGGTGTTTAATTTAGCACCTCCCTAATTTTAAACTGCTGAAGAGTCAGTCCTGCTAAATGAGACCAGTTCTAGTCCCATCCTTAAGCAACTTTTTGAAAGTTTAAATCCAGCAATTTACCAGTCATCCCAGCAGCACTGAGCAGTAAGATAACCTGATTTCCAGTGTAGCAGAAAAGGAGTAATCTGGCTGTTGTCAGTCCTTTTGTATGTTACAGCAGTCTGGGATTTTCTGTTCAATTTTCTGACTAATGATGCATCATTTCATTTGCATGCTGCTTTTCAAAACTTACCAATTTGTAGTAATTGTAAATACAGAGAACAGGTTAGCATGACAGAGTGGTAAGGGGAAAATAGTCTCTAATGGGGTATGTTGTGTGGATCAAGCTAAACTGTTCAGAAAATACTGTTCCTGGCCTTTCTTTTTGTGATTTACCTTTTTCAAAAACTAGCTGTGTGACATCGCTGCTCCCCAGGTTTTAAGCACAGTTAGAAACTTCACCAGTTCTGGGAAGGACTCGGATGTGCTGCTTAGCATGCTGTCATTGGTAGATTTTATCACCAGCTCAGTGGTAATACCTTTCCTCAGATTTTGGAATCAGTTCTCTGTGCTATATGGATGGTGTACTCATGTCAGCCTCATCTGAGAGTGCAGTTTCCTCTGTAATGTGGTACTGATCATCTCTAATGCTAACTTATAACCAGAAAATTTAATTGTACTTGTTTCACATCTTTAACTGCTTTTAGAGAGATGAGACTTGGTGAATAAAACTGATAAGACTTTAGAAAGACAGTTATTTGTCTTTAATTTTGCAGTGATGTAACATTGTGCCTAGGAAGATAGGTCCTGAAGAATCTCTCTTGTTCCCATATTTAGCTTTTACTTTATCAGAATCACTGTCTAGTTTCTAACTCGGAGATATTTAAATAATTCCTCTTATAAAAAAAATTAATATTTTATGCTTATCTCCCAAAATATAACCTATTCTCCCCATTTCAAGCTGTTTTCTGAGCTTTTAGCATGGCTGGATTAATGGAATGTGAAACTTATCTCAGTGCAACTACAGAGTGAAGAGGGTTACTTTAAAGGCAGTGAATATAATAATTTCCACACTCGGTGTAACTGAATTCTCATGAGGCATAGGACATTCCGAACACTGATCCATGTGTTACTTGTGCAGAGGAAAGGAAGGTGAGACGTGGCCACGTTTTCAGCACAAATCAGGACTCTGTGTCAATGCAAATAGTCTTGCCACCTTCTAAGCAAAGGTTTAAATTTTGTTTCTTCTTCTGCCACTTAGTCCCTCTGCGCTGTTGAAAAGCTGTGCATGTCCTTCTGAGTACAGTTTGTAAAAATACTAGTAATCTAGTCTTTAATCCTGTTACTAACAATGTATTGACCATTCACTACTGATTGTCATACATAGTAGTTGATACTATGTTGACTACTTGTTATAGCCACACTCTCAAATCTAATCTCTCTTTTACTGACAAAAGTAGTGATAGGATTTTTTTTTTATTCCCCATTTTCTGAAGCCCAGCAGCTGTTGTACTTTAAACAAGTAAACTTTTCCTCCACATCTATCTGTCTGGAGAAGTAAAGATTAGGATTGTTCAATACTTAAAGTCTCTGAAGTAATGTCAGTTTTCTTAGGAAGCATCAAGTTTACTTTTAAAAAACTCCTCTAATTGGCCTTCTGTAAAGCCTTACTGTAAGCACAAATCTCCTTGTGTCTTACAAAAGAAAAAGCACTTTAATTTTATTTATGGTTTCTTTAGCTTCTCATTTTGAAAGTCAAACGGCTTCAGCTACTACTTTATGTCAGTGTAGATTGGGTGGCTTTAGTGGATGTTGTCAGTTTAGTAGGCACAGTATGTCAACTAGTAAAGGGTAAAACCCAGATTGGTCTAATTGCGTTGGGGGATATGTAGTGCTTGGATGCACTTGGACTAGCAGAGAGTTCAGTCTGTGCTCTTGTGACAGTGCTGGGGTTGGTTCTGGAAGGATGCTGCGGTTGGTGTGTAAGAGTTGTGCCTTGGCCACTGTTCATGTAGGTAGCCAGGGTAGGAGTCCCTCAATCACTATAGAACTGTGTCAGAGAAAAAACAGAAACCAAACTGCTTTGTGTCTTGTGGCCCTCTTTAACCTTAGGAGTAAAGGTGGATCCAGCACGTCAAGGAGCAGGAGGAACAGCACGCTGCTTGAACAACACCAAAGGCTGAGCAATATGAAACAGGCCTACTCGCCTCTTCCCATCTCAGGAGGAAATTAGTTATCAGTGTCCTGGGCCAGAGATGCATAGCTTCCAAACAGAGCAGGTGTAATCATGAAATACTATCCCCCCCCCCCCAACTGTGTAAATATACATTTGCTGATTCTGATGCACACTGGAAAAAAATAAGCTTGACATCCTTGCTAACAACAATTAGCAAAAACAAGCAGAAGCAGAGCAGAATGAGGATAACCAAGTGCAACTTCTGGAGATCATAAGTGAAAACTTCAAAGCAGCAGGTAGACCCTTCATTAGAGGAGGTTTGGGGCAAGCAAGCATAGCTGCCGCCTGAATGCTGGCATTTGTGTCCATGATGGGGCACACTGAGGTTCTCTCTGTGTTCCACTAAAGAAATTTCAAGGGAAAACCTGCAGAGACAACCCTAAATCTCTAACAGATGGCTTAGAAGGCCACCTTGGCACAAATCTTATTTAAATAACTAAGATATACATAGCTATATTTCATTAAAGAAATACTGAGCTTGAACAAATACATGAGTTAATAATTTTATATGATAGAGAGCTCTAACATCCGACTGGTTTTGTTTCATGGCCCAGATGGTTGATATGTATAATTCCTGAAGCTAGTTGTGTTGCCATGAACTACACGTGAAAAAACCGCACATGCTTGGTGTTATTTTTATAACAGTGTGCACTTGAAAACTATTTCAAACCTTCTAACAGCTTTGCTTTATACAGAGCTCACTGCTTTTTAGTGATCAGAACAAAACTCTTGAATCTTTCACAGACTTACAGTTGATTAAAACTGATTTACCTCTTTGGTTTGAAATCATAATCACATTTGGGTGTTTGAAGTGCATTAAGTTGTTAAATGTTCAAAGCAGCATCTTATTTTCACTTTTTTGGTGCCCTTTTTTCATTCCTGTTCATGTTCTAGAGATAGTTTCTGCTAAGGGAACGATGCCAAGGGTCCTAACTCAGTTGCACACAGTCATCTTCACCTTCTCTCGATAAAACCAGATTTATCTAAACCTTAACTCTACTACCGTAGTAAACTCTGCTGCATCTGCAGCATCCTGATGGCCAGTGCTTACCCACACACCTGTTTTTTTTCTTACCTGTCAACCTTCCTGTTGTCATATCCTTGTCCTTGAGTCGTTCAAGTTGCAGTTCTGATACTGTAACAACGTTCTTCCCTGTTTTCAGAGAAATCAATCTTGGGCAGTTTCTCAGGTGAAGTCATGTAGTATTTCTTCAGCATTCATCAGTATTCTAATCCCTCTCTACAAATCCCGTTAACTATTCACACTTTTGTTTTAAACCAGTAGTGTGTGTTTCGGCTTTCTTTTGGCTATGTGAATGTTTGGCAACTGCTATCTTTACCACTGCCTTCAGTCGTTCAGTTACTGGGTTGGGGGTATTATTTCTTTAACTTTATTTAATATCTGCTTTGGTGGAAAGTCGGGAACATTCTAAGCTCAGCCCTTAGGATACCATCCAATTTTACTCTGAACAGTATTTGGGACGTGCACCAAGGTTGTATTTTGCTTTGATACAATTGTTTTGGCATTTCTCCATCCGAAGAGGCTCTCTGAAGTTGATTTTCCAAGTATTTAGCTGTGGTTCTTTGCTCACAAGGGAGAGAATCTGAACAGCATTATTTTCATTCTCCGCAGGTGCAGATGCCGAGCAGGATGCTGCTGTCAAACTTGCCCAAGAACGAGCAGAGATAGTTGCCAAGTATGACAGAGTAAGTGAACTTGATGATAATTTTAAGGACATTTTATAATTAATCTTAGTAGCATGTCTACTGAAAAAAATGAATTGTGGTTCCCACTAGTTGTTGTTTAAAATATTCTGTGTAGTGCTAATCTGACCTTGACTATCTCCAGGGATGGGGCCTCTACTACCTCTCCGGGCAACCTCTTCCAGTGTTCCACCACCTTCATAATATAGACCTTCTTCCTGATGTCCCATCTAAAATCTAATGGTTTCATGATTTTCTGGCCTCTGGATGAATTAAATTCTCCCTCCATGGGGGATATTCTGAATGACTCAAGCAACTCATTTTTCAGGCTGCTTCACCATGATCTTTTACCACAGGCTGCAGGGGAATCTCTACTCTGGTGCCTGGAGCAGCTCCTCCTTCTCCTGCTTCACTGGCCTTGGTGTCTGCAGAGTTGTTACTGTTGCATATTCTCACTCCTCTCTCTGGCTGCAAGCTGCTGTTGCTCAGTAACTTCTTCACCTTCTTAAATATGTTATCACAGAGGTGCTACCACCATCACTGATGGACTTGGCCATCCACAGTGGGGCCATCTTGGAGCTGGTGACATTGTCTCTGTTGGACTTAGGGGAAGCTTCTAGAAGCTTCTCTCAGAACCTTGCCAGTTAAACCCAATACATTTTGTGTCCCAAATAGTGGCCTGTCTACATACCCAGTATCCTGCATGTAGCCCATACTGGTAGAACATGTAGCTGAAATATACTGACATTCCTGCAGGTCTTATCAAAATTGGGGATTGGAGTAGGAGAGGAAGGTGAATGACTTCATATTGGGAAAGCTCAGCTCTGCATCCCGTTTGACAATGCTGGAATCAGCATGGGTGTTAGCTCAAGACTGTGTCCAGTAGGTGCTGTTGGCAGGTGATGGTTCAGGAGAGATGGACTATGGAATGTTGCTGGCTCAATGGAAATAAAACAAGTAGAAGGGACTTGGGGGACCTTGATGGACTATCGTGGAGGTTAACACAGGAGTGGGATCATTACGAGTCTGTGGTTGAAGTATAGCAGTGACCAAAAGAGACTTTTTGTGATGGAAATAACTGTTCATAGGGGCTGGGAGAAGTTGTCCTACTCTCCTTTTTCTTGGTTGGTCAGCTTAGGACAAGTGTTCTCTTCCCCCTCCTCTCCCCTCCTACCAGTGTGGCCCAGGGATTAGGCTTTGAGTGAATCCTGTCTTCTGTGTCTTAGCTTATTGTATCATAAAACTTAATTTGGCTGCTTCTTTTTCCCCCTTCCCTTCAGGGCCGGGAGGGTGCGCAGATCGAACCGTGGGAAGATGCTGACTATCGTCTTTACAAAGTCACCGATAGATTTGGGTTTCTGCAGTAAGTAGCAGGCTTGAAGTGAAAATAAGATTAAGAATTTGCTATTTATTACTATTTATGCATTTTATTGCATTGCCTGTTTGGTGAAAAAATTATTATGCCTTTTAATAGATCTTCCAGAAACTGTTTGCTGGGTAAGTCCGGGGTAATCCTGCACTCTGCTTTTCAGTTCCATTTCTGTCTGCTTTTGAGTTCTGTAACTTGATCCTGCATAGGGACTGAAATGTTTTTGAGTCTTTCATTTGGGGAATGTAAATGAATGGTCTACAAAAAAAGATATCTGAAGCTGAATTAAATTGCAGATAAATTTTGGGTTTAAGTAACTGCTATGTGTAAACAAACTCCTGAATTCTTGGAAGGATTTGTAAAAATTTTGTTTCTTGATCTTTAAAACAAAATCCCAACACATTTAAGGTGACTTAATGGTTGCATATGAACAGCTGCATATCTGCAGCCTTCAAAGATAAATATAATTTAACTTTGTGTATTTAATAACCTCACTGGAGTCTCTGTTGTTTTGGGACCTATGTTGCATCTTAAAGTCAAGTCGGAAAATGCCAGCATCCAGCTCCAGTTACCCTATAGGTACCTCCTTTGTAATAAATGTTTCCTTTTGGCAAATAAAAGATGAGAGGTTTTAAATTGTATTAGGACTTTTGTGGTTGGCAGACATAAACATCTAGCTTGCAGAAACTGAGAACAAGGGGATTGTTACTTTTGGTCATACGCAGTCAAGACTCTGCCATTCTTGGTGTCTGGCAGTTGTTTGGATATGGGATGTGCAGTTAAAATCCAGAAGAGTCATTCATGAGTTGAAAACGGTAATAACTATGCACTTTTTGGTACTGGGGGGAAGAGGTGAGTGTGTTTTGTCTTTGGGGGGGAATTTTTTCCCCCACACTTTCTTCTGCTTTGTAACGTCATTGTTTTTACAAGCTGTCAGTGAAAGCAGTCATCGTTACCTGTAGCCTGCCTTTGCCTCATCAGGGTGAGTTAATTTTGGTGTATGACCTCCAAACAGCTCTATTTTACACAGAGAAGTCTTTGTGTTGGTAAACTACAGCTGCAACACCACGTGTCTGATGTTGTAGCTGCAGTTGTAGGCATTCTGAATGGAGAATGGATGTCAGAATTATTTATTGTGCAAAAGTAATTGAAACCGCTGCTGGGTTCACCGCTGACTTCCATGGGAATTGAATCACGTGCCTTCAGATTTGTGAGTGGGTTCTAGATTTTGGTATCCTTATCAACTCTTGAGCTTTTCCTGTTACTTGTATGGTGATGTTTGTCTTTTTATGTGTTAGGCACGGAGGATGTTACTGATGTCTGCCACGGTCGTTGCTGCAGTCAGTTTTCAGGAGCCTGGTGTTTGCTGGCTCCCATGCCGTAGCTGATTTGAGATGCAGTTATTTGCTACTTGGCAAATCCATGAGTGCAAGTTTCAGTGCTGCTGTAGCTGTAACTTAAAGCTCCTGTGGGCACCCTTATATCCCACCTCAGGTGTTTGTGTCACGTGACAGGGTAGATGGACCTTAGTCATTAGACCATACTACTTTCCTACTGATGTCTTTAGTCACCAAAGCAGAATTTGTTCTCTATATAGTCAACTTCAAGGGATGAAATCTGAAAGATTTATAACACATGAAGACTGCACAAATGAACGGTGTATGTAGATCCCCTCTCTTCATTAATTGTGTGATATATGTTACTTATATGGTGATTTGATGTCTTGTCATAAGGCAGATCTCACCTGAGAGTGCCATCAAGGCTGCTTTAGATTCTTTAAAGCAAAGTCAATGCAAATGATTTTTTAATTTTTCAGAAAAATAGAATCTCTCCCAATAGGAGAACTGTAATTAGGATAAGCATATTAACTGGCTCATCCTGGAAAGACAATTTATATTGCACTGTAGCTTTCAACTCTGGCCTGTGGTCATGGCTGTTGCGATACCGCACCTCTGCTATCTGCTGATTCTGATAGAAGCTCCTGTTCCTGTGACAATTTGAAATGAAATAAAAAGCCTCAAATGGTGGTTGTGACCGAAGGTGTTTACAGTGCCAGTTAACAAACAGGCTGATGCAGGTAAAAACTGAAAATTTGGGGACAGCATCACACTGTACTCTAGTTGAGATCTGCAGTGATTTGTAAACTTGTTTGCATTGACATCTTAAAATACAAAGTAGTTGAAAAATGTCTTTTAGATCAGAAGGCTGCTGGATATGAGGAATCTGATGGAAAAGTAAATCTTGTTTTCTTAAGTGTAATAGACCTTGATTTACTCTCAGTAGTTTATAAACTTCTCTCTCTCCTTGGCTGTGTCCTGGCTGCAGCTTGCCTTGGTGTGTGAAGGTGCATTCAAAGTTCAGCTGATTGCTAATAGGGCAGAGGAGATATTTTGATGGGATGAAGTGTTCAGGCTGCCTGTGTAACTTGCCACGGAGAATAAGGTGGGAGAAAGTAAAGACTAGAGAATTTTTATTAAAGGAAGCTTGGTCTATATTTACCATTTTTCTGGTGTCCCAGTGTCCTTATTTGTGTGTCAAACTGGGGATTAGTAAACTCGGAGGACCTGAAGACACTTCCACTTGTGTCTTTCTGCCATACCAGTAAAAGTGGGTAAAACTATTTAGATGATTTTTTTTTTCCTAAGAACATCCCGAGTAGCAGAGTAGTAGAAAACACTCTTTTGGTGTAGAAATTGCTAATGATTGGAAACAGAACATTTCCCTTCAGGTGAAGTATTTCACCTTAAGGATAACCTTCATTTAAGGCCCATAGTTGAAATGCCTGGCAGCTTAGAACAGTTCTAATTGTTGTTGTATTCTTTATTGCTTACAATAGTTAAGACTGTCTTTACCTAGCGCTGTCTTAAACTTCTAAGAGCTGCTGCCTTAAGAACACAATTTAATTTGTTTGCTGTAGCACTTTCTAAATTATTTTTCAATTCTGCAAATGAATATGGAAGGTCCAGTTGACTTTGGATAGTGAAAGCAAGTTGGTGTGGACAGGTTATTAAAATAGCTGTTTAAAACCCCAAAAAAGCTGAGTTAATACCCAATGAATTTAGGGAACAAGAAAGTAAATTCAGTGAGAAGCACTAAAGAGTTATAATAATGAGACTGGTTTGAAATGAATAAAGGGAAGTTTGAGAGGGAAGTTGGATATGAGAAGTTTTCCAGCAAGCACACTAAGCTGTGAAATAACCCCGTGGGGAGCTGAAGGGGTCTGTCTCTTGGTCTGTTTAAGACCAGATGGTACAAAACAAAATGTACCTTTGAGGAGTTCTGTCAGTGAAGTGTAACAGGGATGTTTTCAGTAGAGTAGCTCGTAAATTGTATTTGGGAGGCATTCATAAACCAGAAAGAGTTAAAATCTAATTATTGGCTAAAAAGTAGAAACTTTGGCCTTGCCGATTACTGTTGTGAGGCTGTAAGGAAGTGGTGGTCAGGGTGGTTTATTTAAGCCATGTGGTGTTGTGGGTAAGCTACTCTCAACTTGGGGATTTTATTTTTTTTTTTTACATAATTTAGTTTATTGCCAAATAACACAACATTCTGATTGCTGATTGTGATCTTGGGCATGGTGGACTCCAAAACAGAAAACTTTAACAGACACCCAGGGGAAACAGCTTTCTTCCCACTGCCTCCAGGACAAACTTCCCTTGTTTTTTTGCCATGGGTTACCCTTGGCTCGCCCCAGTTCCTTTGGTGAGGCAACAGGCAGTGCAGGGGGCTCAGGGCCTGCATGTAATGAATTCTTTCTCTTGCTTCTGTTTTCTTACGTGTTTTATGTGTCTTAAGCATTTTCTGCTGCCCCAGCATCGGTCTCCTGTGGGCTGCAGGCCCCTCAGAGATGTCTCCCCAAGCCTGGCATAGCATGCCTCCCTTTGAGAGTGCATCTCCTTCCATGTATCTCTCTTGCTTCTCCTCACATCTCTCCCGTTTCTTCTGCCTCTAGCAGCTGTCATGCTTTTTTCTAGTGGAGGCATCACAGATTCATCCAACTAACTGAAGTTTTAGCACTTGTTGGCTTGGTTATAGTGCTTTGAGAGCTGGCTGGAACAGCCATGGCTGGCCCAGGTCATGGCCCCCTCCCCAGCAGGTCACCCCTGCAGCCCCAGCTAATGAAACCCTTCCAGTTCTGCCCAGTACATGTAGTGATGAGAACTGCCACCTGGTATGGGGGTCAAACACTGGAAGCTTACTGGCGCAATAAGGTAATTGAGATGTTGTCCAAGGGAGCCAGTGTCTGCTGGATGTGTTGGTACCAGAGCACTGTAAACATGACCACAGTTACTAGATTGTCTCTAGTACAACCCTACCGTGTCTTTGCTTCCTTCTGTAAGGTTGAGGAGATGCCTTGGAAGAGAAGTGCTTTCAGCACACTAAAAAAGGCGATTTCAGTGACCAGAGGTCTCATGACTCTGAGGACACACATCAGTTCTGAGAGTGCTACGCTTTGGATGCTGATGGTACTGTCTCATAGCTGAGATGATGCTTTACGTGTGCCTCCTAGACCCAGCTGCTAGCTAGTCCTGCAGTGTTTCCAACTGCTACATTAATTTCAATGTGCAAAGCAGCACAACGAAGGCGAACTGACATTGGTTCATCTCGATACAGTTTCATACGGTATTAGTTTGATTAGTGTTGTTCATCTTAATCTAGACTTCAGATACCGTTGGTCTTCCTCAATATCACCTGAGGTGTATGGATTCAAACTTTACTCTTTATTTGCATAATGTTTGTCGAGGAGAAGCCTGTGTGAGGGAGCTCATCTTAGTTGTGACTTGTAACAAGAGTCTTGAGAGAACAGACCGGGCTAAAAATATGTTTGGAGAAAAAAAATACAGCAGCAACACTCCTACCAAAAATGCTCTAGGTGTGGTCTTTATTCAGTGCAATTTATTTTCCAGTAAAAATCCTGTTGGACTCCTGATTTCACCTTAGAGTGCAGAAATGCTGAACAGTTGGGCTGGTAACAGAAATGCCATTCATTTTTAAAAGGAACAATATTTTTTTTCCTCTGGGAAATCCAGCACCAGTGTTTGTGTGCAGAGTCCAGCAGTGTTTTGATAAGATGGAATGTTCTTTTCTTGAAGATGTGTGCTTGAAACTCCAGCTGATGGGTAGCTTGTTCTCTACCTGTAGTTGATCTCAGGGGACCACCACAGTGCTCAGAGATGTACTATAATATGACTTTCCCATCAAGTATTATAGGAATGGGAGAAATGCCTTGGATGTCTTCACAGAATTGTCATAACAAACCTGTCTTAGCTGGTTTTGGAAACGAGAAAGATGGAATGTCTTTGATATTCATAAAAAATATTTTTTTTCCCCCTTTCTTATTTTCCTCTTCTTGAATACCTTGTGTCCTTTTGGTCAACACTGTCAAGCTCTGTTGTCTTTTTTCTTTTTTTTCCTTTTCTTTTTCCCAGATTTAATCAAAAATTCCCATTTCATGCTCAGAATTCACACGCGCATGCATTCTTGCACACACATTGACACACACCCAAGGACCACAGTGTTCCAATTAAGAAAAACCAAGCAGACAAGTAGGAAACAAAAAATTCCTTCCCCAGAAAACTAAAGTCCAAACACCCTGCACCCCACAAAAAAGGCAGTTCCTTTCTGTCTTCTCTTGGGACCTTGGCTAAATTTTAAAGTAAATGTTCTTAATCTTTTCACTGTGGACTGTTCTTTTGCAGATACTTTGCTTCGTAGATATTTCTATTTGCAGTTTTTCTGGCAGCAGTTATTGATAAGGGAATAACTTCAGGGGAAAAAAAAAAAAACCTAGAGGAATTTCTAAGTGTCTTGGAGCTCATAGCAGGCATTCCAGCAATGCCTTGGGATCTGGGGTTTCTCCCTGCCCCTGCGTGAATTCTTCAGCTGATTTGCTACTGCTTTGGGATGGCTAAAAAGCCACTCAAATGAAAACATAATTCCAAGGGTGGTGGCAAGTTCCCTATTAAAGATTATTTAATTTCTTTTTTTTAAAGCCTACGGTTTAATGATAATATCTGTATCAAATTGTCTATTTAGAAGTGGCAATTATCTGAATGATTTTTCTAATTAAAAAACTATTAAAGGTCTTAAAGCAACAGAAGAGCAATAAATCCAGACGACAGTCATTGGTAAATAAATTTAAGAATTGAAGCTTTAACTGAAGATTTTTATAGCACATATTTAAATGTTTTCATAAATGCATGCTTGTGTTTATTTTTCATATAACTTACAAATGATAATGTAACTTACATGTATGTATATAAAACTCTCTAGCTAGCTACAAGGACAGACTGGCTTTTTTCCTTCCTCCCTGCCCCATAGAGTGTTAAGGTTGAATGGTCCCAAGAGCATTGGCTGACTGGGGTTTGCAAAGCAGCCTCAACTTTGTACTGGAAAATAGCGTAGAAGCTGAAAGCAGCATTTCGTGTCTCTAAAGATCAACACCAGTTTCATGTTTTAAGAGCTGACCCTCTTTTGGGACGTTCAGCACCCAGCCAGAGCTCAGCGAGCAGGATAAGCAAAGCGGCCTCGGCGTCTTCCTGGGATGGCTCAGAAAACTAAAACTGAACAGCTCAAGGATATTCTCCTGCCTTAGGTCTCCAGACCAACAGATGATGTGTTCAGTACACTGCCAGGTTCTGTGCTGCTTTGTGCTGAGACCTCTAAGTCATTGAACGAAGTCACCTCTCGAGGATGAGATCATTTGTTTGGTCAATAGGTACCGATCGAGTGATTTCAGATAGAGACCAAGCAAAAAGTATTAAAAAGAAAATAAATTCCATACCTTTTCTTTTTAGCTGGCAATTAGGATTTGTATTATCTGGTACTTTCGTTAGCCGTACTTATGTGTATATTCTCATCCGAGTCTCCTGTTTATCTGTCTCTGTACATCCCCAGCTGTGAGAGAGCCATCCAGTTTTCTTTTTATAAGAAAACTTTTTAAGACCCCAGTTCTGCTTTGTTAACTAAGAAGAAAATAACAGTGTTTTTTGGAATTTGGGGCAGGTGCAGCTCAAGGCAAATATTTACTACCCTACATTGAGAAACATATGACTAATATGCTGACTAATATGTTGTGGAAAGCATTATAATTTTTCAGGTCTAGATACGAAGTAGAAATAACAGAAGAAACTACAGTTTATGCACTGCAGCTTTTCAACAACTTTTTTCTTTCCATCATCCAGTGATGAATGCCATCAACTGAATTGTCCTGTTAACTTTTGATCATGAGCTGTGAAAATCATCAGCTGCTGTGACCTCATTTTAAAAATGCAGCAGTTATTTTAAAGACTTATTTCTCCAGCCTGAACATTATGAATTCTTGCCAGGTCTTGTTATTCTTCAGGTCTGTGTTAACTTGTATTAATAATTATTATCTTACAGCAATAACCAGTGTCAGGTGTTGCGGTCTAGGTTGGGTGATTCAGTTTAGACATGTTATTCTTTCACTAGCCGATCAATGAACGGAAACTGGGGATGTTTGTGCAGTGTGGGCCATGCTCTTATGGTGACAAATATCCAGGGGTCTGTGTAGTGAGGTTGAGCAGATTAGAGGTTTATTCTGCAAGGTTGTTTTTTGTTATGTTTGGGTTTGTTTTGTTTGGTTTTGTGTGTGGTTTTGTGTAATTTTTTTCTTTTCCTAGCGAGGAAAAATATGTATAACAAAATCACTAATGGTAGAAAGCACAGATGTGGGTTTTCTGGCCTGCCCC
>JANHFX010009664.1:130262-147972 GCA_027560015.1 Chloroceryle amazona | reverse complement strand
AGTTCATGAAGCTCTCTTAACAATTCGGGTTAAATTCTGTTTATACTCGCACTACACTGATTTTGATGGAATTGTACAAACTTACAGCAGCTGAGAATCTGACTCATACTCTTTATTATTTATCCCAGGAGTCTATTAAAACAGTGAACATGCTTTTAGAATAGTTTGCTAATGCTGGAGATTATTGTGTTGCCAGAGTTGCTTTTCAGACAGCAGAGTTCATTATTCTTAATTTTGCTAAGATAGAGACCTAGCTGCTATTCTGCATCAAACTCCACTCACTAGAAGTGCAATACCTTTTTATAAAAAGCTCAGTAATGCACTTCAGCGTGCTGCAAAAATGAGCTGGGAGAGCAACGAGGTGGAGAGCACAAGCAGGAGATGGTCTATGAAATTTCTGCCAATGAAGCTATTGATTTCATTTTTAAAAAAAAAATGTTATTAGTTTGCCCCTAACTTATTAATAGGGAGCAATATGATGAGCAACCGATTATGTTTTCTCTCATTCTGTTTCTTGGTAATTTATAGTTAGCCTTGCTGCAAAACAGCTCTTGTCTCTAAAATATTCTTTGTACATTCCTTACTACTTTGTGCAACGTGCCTGTTGAGCGAGAACTCTTACACAACAGACCCTGCTGATCTGAGTGGGCACACAGGTGAAGTGTCTCCACATAAGAGATGTAAGGACTGGTCTGAGTGTTCTTGGCAGCAAAAGTGGTTATGCTGAGATGCCAGAAGGTTTGGGTAATAAATAATTCAAGCCACAAGCATGGTGGCTGTCATTTGGTATAATCAAAATGTACTCAGAAGATAGGGATTTTAGTGTAATTTTGATTTCAGATTTTTAGCCTGAATGCAGATTTGCAAAGGTTACCGGTTATAGAGACACAAAACCACTACCCTGAAGTTCCTAGTCACAGTAAGCATTGCCAAAGATGTGAAGCAGTACGGTGTGATGTGCTAACAGACCAATGAAAGGTTTATTCCTAACAAGTCAATTTTAAATGAAAATCTTACAGCATTTTGTGCATTGTGGTCATTCAGCAGGGTCTTGCTGTCATTTCCTCTCCTTCTCAGTGTTGTGAGACAGGGTCAGACCTACTTGTCAAGAGTGGCTTAACTCTTCCCCCCCTTGGGGAAAATAGTGTGCTAAGTTCAGCCTCCTTCAGCTGCGAAAGACAAATCTTTATTAAAAAAAATAAGTAAGTTAATATTTCAGACATTAGAGGAAAGCTGTGTTTCTCTTAATTCTCCTTTTCTTTTTTTTTTTACTAAATGTGTGAATGTACCTTGTTTTGGCCGAGTAGAGTATTTCATGTGTGATTCTAAGGATTTACTATGAAAACTCCACTCTAGTCTTGCACTGCATGCAGTGGATTCTGCCCTCTGATATGCAATGCACTTTCCTGGACTGATTTTGTTCGGAAATACTCATTGCTAATCGATGTACTGAGGAACTGCTGTTAAAAGAAAACAGAACAAGACCACTTGAATTTCAGCTCTATTTAATGTCATTTCCTTCTGCCCTACTGTACACTGAGGATGTTATTTTTATTAAAGAAGAGAAATGGAAGGTTTCTTGGGTTAGTAATTAAAATTCAGAGTGCTTTTTTGTTTTTAGATTAGCATTACAATCAATTTTTTCTTTTTTTTTTTCTTCTTTTAATTGCGTTTGCAGTCTGTATGACAAAGTCAGCTTTGAAAACACAGCAATGATGGATACTTAATAAACATTGATAAATAATATTTGTCAAACCTCTTCATTAGTTATGAAACTCGTGATAAATTGAAATGAATCTCTGCTTACTATGCAATTGTCAAGTCATGGGGCTAAGTTTCAGAGACAGACCTTCCAGAGACCAAGGTAAACAGGGTATTTTTTTATTCAAGCATCAGTGGCAGAGTACATTTCATTTCCAGTAAATTTTACTGAGCTGTTGTCCATTCTGACTTTTAGTTTACAGCTCTTCTTCCATGATGGGCAATGAACTTGGATCTCTGCGTTTGTCTGCAGTTGTGGTGGTGGCTGCATCGTGATCCTTTTCTTTGTGTTGATGCATTCGAACATATTTCTGAAATCACAGAACGTTAAGGGTTGGAAGGGACCTCAAAAGATGATCTAGACCAAGCCCCCTGCCAGAGCAGAATCACCTAGATTAAGTCACCCAGGAATACATCCAGGAAAGCATGAGACGTGTATGGCAATTTGCAGTAACTGCTTCCTTAAATCTGTGTTTTATTTTGCAATTCTACAGGGTCAGAAATGTTGTTGTAGAAGGTGCTTAGGTGGTTATGAGGAACTCTTGAAGGCTTTTGCTGTTTGCTTTTCCTTGCACTTGCTATTGAAGTCTTTTTTGCCAGCCCAATGGAAAAAGTGGTCATTTATTCAAAAGCTGTTCCATGAAAATTGTCTAAACCAGATCACAGAATCATTAGGGTTGGAAAGGACCTCCAGGATCATCAAGTCCAACCTTCATCCTAACATCTCTCTATCCATTAGACCATTGCCTCAAGTGCTATGTGAACTTGTTTTTTAAACACCTCCAGGGATGATGACTCCACCACCTCCCTGGGCAGCCTTTTCCAGTGCCTAACCCTCTCTCGGTGAAGAATTTCTTCCTAATATCCAATCTAAACCTCCCCTGCCTCAACTTGAGGCCATTTCCTCTCATTTTGTCATTAGTAATTGAGGAGAAGAGACCAACATCAGCCTCGCTGCAGCCTTCTTTTAGGTAGTTGTGGAGAGCAATAAGGTCTCTTTTCAGCCTCCTCTTCTCCAGACTAAACAACCCCAGGTCACTCAGCCTCTTCTCATAAGGTAGGTTTTCCAGACCCCTCACCAGCTTTGTTGTCCTCAACCTAGCAAAAGGGAGAGGAGCCAGGCCTGGTGTCCTGGATGATCACCTGTGAGCTTCACACTCTTACAGTATTTGCACACCACTTGTGTTCTTGGTGGTAGAACTTCACCAGGAGGAGGAGGAAGTGCTTTACTTCTGGTTTTGACTGTTTCGGACAATGTCCCAGGCTTGCTTTAGAACCTCATAAACCAAAGGAGGCAATTTGAACCCAGAATTAACTCATTCTGTGCAAGGCTTGAAGCCTCCTGGACTGGTATTTATAGTCACAAAAGGAGAGTAGTAGGGTTTCAGCTGTATCTTTCTCAGCCATGTTTTTGTTGTCTAGTTAATTTTGGCTTCCATTAGAAAATAAGCAGCTTTGCCCATGTGCTGTGCTGTCATGGTTGCAATCATTTTTTAATAGCTGTGTGTCTAGAAGTTAGCAACAAGTTTTTCCGTGTTTGCACTGCTAATTTCAGTTCCTTCACAGAAGCATTTAACATGTGCATCTCTTTAGTTTTGTTTGTCTTAATGGAAGTTGTCTCTTTTTAAAGAATCATTTGAAAGGGATTTTGATATATTTTTTTGTTGTTATTTTTTTACCCTCTGGTATTATCATGATGATCTAGTACTTCTACTTCTCTCCCTTCATGTAGGTTCTTCCTGTGGAAGGAAGGCAAATTCTCTTGTTGTTTGCTATCATTCAGAATGGTATGATTTTTTTTTCCCTAAGACTGTGTCATGATTGTACCCATTTATTTAGCTTATTCGTAGCACCAGAGTTGAAATTTGAATTGTAAATCCATTCTTTCAGCTGAGTTAGTCCAGGCTGTCACTTTAACAATCCTCTGCAGATATAGAAAGAAATGAGGTGAATGCAATCCCGAAGATTTGATTGCAAACACAACAGTAAGCTGCAGGATAATTCTGCCAACTAAGGACAAATAGTGTGTTTTTGTTAACAGCTGCTGCTGCTTGATTTGAGTGAAAGATCACCCAGTGTGTGCTAGGAATTCATGAACTACTTCCTTTCCTGAAAGAGCTCTTTGGTAGCAGAACTGAAAAAATGGTTGAATATGGTAATACATGATTTAATTTATACAACATACATAAAGCGATACATACTGGTTACTGTGTAAGACCTAAAATGTAAGGATTTAGCATAATTATTACCGCATATATTTCCTACCATATTTAGCATCTGTGAAAGATTAAAGCCACTGAATATAGGGAATAGCCAGAGTGTGCTTCACTGGCATTAAGAACGCTAAAAGGGGTGGGGGGAGCCAGTTTTTAGAAGTGCAGAGATGCTGCTACCCTCAAGTTCTACCCAGTGAAAACCCCACCAGAAGGGAATTTTAGAACATAGAAGATTACTGCATAAAAGCAGCAAGTGTAGATACATAAAGCATTGAGCTTTAGCAGTGAAGAAATATATATTGCTGGAACACTACCATGTTCCTTAATTCATGTTGGAATATGCTTTGCATAGCACATGAATTTTAATACAGCTGAAGCTGTCAATGTTTTAAGTCCTGGATTGCTATTAATATACGCTGAACTGTACTGTAACCTTAAGCAGTACTAAAAAGCAATATATATACTTAAGGAAAAACTCCTGGGTGTTATAGATATTTATATAAATCACAGGCAAGCCTAAGAGGTTAATTCTGTTGCTCTTGTCTTTTAGCTTCTTGAGAGTTTCAAGGTACCTTAGACTAATTTTTATCTTTTTTTTTTAAAAAAAAAAAGACTTGGAGTGTGATTCTGAGATGATGTTTTTAACCTCAGTGTTTGTTTATGTTCAATTAAAGTGTAATCAGAAATCACTAGAAATGCTGCTATGCTCAATTAAGCAGATTATAGATTTTTCTCAAAGGTTTTCTTATTCCAACCTGGGAAAACTTGAAAGTCTGCATATAGAACACATCCCTTACTAAAGACACAAGGAAGCATTTATTTTTCCTTGAGACTTTCTGGACAGGAGCTCCATGTTCATGGTGCTGAGCTGTGCATGTTGTCTGCAACATCCACAGAATCCCCAAATAATACCTGTAACTAAAACCTAGTCACAAAATCACGTGATCCAGTCTTTTGCCAGCATTAAATTCTTTCTTGCAGCATATTTCCTGGTAATTATGTTGTGGAATATCACATTGGCTTATCCTGTATGTTAATTAATTGCCTTGGCTTGCTTATGAATTCTAACAGAACTTCTGAAAGCTGTTTCTTAATCTGCTGTAGTCACCACCCCCATACTGTGCAGAGGTTATCCGGTGAAAATTCAAAGTGGATGATTACAGTAGCAGAGCTGCAATTATTTTGACAGGCACACACAATCAAATTGTGGGCTGTATAAATAAAATGTGCAGTGGAAAGAAGGAAGTGATCCATAGAATTTTGTCTGTGCAAAATCCATCCTTTAGTTTAAAACCCAGCTTTCTTACTTTCTCCGTAATGTTTTCAGAAATCTGTTCCATGTATTACTGGGTTTGAAAATGACACTGTTGCCTTTAACTTCCATTCAAAGGTTGGAAGCTTAAAGCAATCACTTGTCACCAGAATTCTTCTGAAAATGGACTTGTTCGGACTAAAACATCTGAATTCAGCACTAAACTTGTGTGTTAGATTTTTGCTGTGAAGAGCAGAATAACTCAGTCATAGGTCTAAAGAAAGGCTTGTCACTGAAATATTGTTCTGTTTCTAATGACCATGCTTAGTGAATTTTTTTAGTTGACTTCAGAAAACAATTTGTTAGGTAGCCTGTCTTGTGACTTGATGCAGACACAAAAATAGTCATTTTAAGTCGCAGTGGTGTGTGTGCTGAGAATTGCACAATTAGTCTTATTTACCTTTCCTTCCATAAGATGATTGCGAAGCCCTTTTCAGCTAACTTTGAAACAAAGATCAGCCTGTATAATACTGTGTATTGCTTTGACAGTTCCATGTGCCCTGTGTCAGGTGCTGAAAGGGAGGCAGACCCAAGAAAACCCTCAGTCAGTGTGTTTATTGTTGTAGAATTGGTTTCCCAATGTAAAAATACTATTTTTTTTTTTTGTCTGGTAAAGCTGTAGACTCCTACAAATCTCTTCTGACAAAAATTCTTCATACTTGGGGAAAATTTACTTTTTCTTAATACATGTGAGTACTGAAATGATGTTGCAATCTGAATTCTATATAGTACAGCAAAACCACTCCATTTGTACTCATGCTTTTCTTATTCAGGTATCTGTCAACTGAATTCTTCCCTTCCCTCTCAGCTCTTCTTACCTGCGCATAATCGCTCCTCATAAATGTCAGTCATGACAGGCTTTTGAGTTTATGCCTTACTAATGTTTTTGTGGATGTTTCACTCACAAATTCTTTGATCATGGTTTCAAAATGCTACAAAGAACTGAATTTTTGTTTTAAAAGAATTCCTAAAAAAATAGGATAATAGGGTATGGCAATGGGTAATAGCAAGTATGTTTTCCTTGTGGATTTAAACTCTTAATGATGCATCACAAACAGCAAACTGAATGCACAGCGTCCATTTCTTCATGATTAAGTCAGAGCCCATGAAGATGAACGTTCTGCAGGAAACTCTGCCCACACTGTATACAATGCATGACATGAAATATGATTTAGAAATACTTTTCACTTAAAATGTGCATGCAGTGATACAAGGGGATGTTATTGCTCTTAGTAGTACTTTGAGGAGAGCATAAGAGAAGAACTGAGGAATAGACTGAGACTGTTTTGTGGAGGGATTATACCACAGGTGATAATTCAAGCTTTTTAATAATGATGTTATGGTGCCTTCAGTAATATAGGAATATTAAATTTAATTTAGTTTATTTTTAAAATTAAATAATGATTTGCACATATCACCATTATTCCTGCAATTTCTTTCAGCATAAAGGACCCCAAAGTTCTAGCTAGTGCACTAGCTAATTCTCTCTGGGGCACGAAAGACTACAGCAAGTAGGGAGGTTTTTAAGCGATGTGTGTGGCTTGAAATACAAGTTGTGAGAAATGAAAATACAACTTGCAAAGAAATTTTGAACATTACAGCTCTTTGATCAAGTAAGCTTTGCGGTAAAGATTTTTAGTCTATTATGGTCAATTTTTTTCCCCTTTTTTAAAGAAAAAAAAAAAATCAATGTTGGGGTTTATACAACTTGGAACTGTGAAGAATTGAATTGATTCCCTGTAATATACACTTCTGGGATTAGCAACATATCAAGGCTGCTGATTATTACACAAAACATCTTCCATCCTCAACTGAAGCTGTAAATGATGAAGGAGCTTTCACATTGCTTAAATATATTTAAGCAAACTAGAAGCAGGAAAATGCTGTGATTGCAGCCAGCAGGGAACATATTTAAGATTTAAATACAAATGTTGGAAAAGAATAAATCTGAGTGACTAATATAAGAACATCTTCCCTTGTGTTTGTAGTGAACAAATTTATCAAAGTGCTGTTTAAAGAGGTCTGATTTAAACAGCAGCAGTGAGTAGGTGACTGTAAGCTTAAGTCTGAGATCTTTCAATTTATTTAAACTACCACTGTTACTCGTGGAGACTAATTACAACACAGAGCTTGGTGGTCAAAACCATAAATCTGCGTGTTTAATATTCTAACTTGTCAGATATTTATGCATTTAAAATTAATATTCCCTTTAAGTTATCTTGAAGAATTAATGAAAACCTGTGTTAACCATCATGATGGATTTAAAGATGTAAGATCTGTTCATTGCTTCTAATTAATAAAAAAAAGCATTTTTCATTCAGGTCCTTGTTATTCATAATTAAATTCCGGCTTCTCTGAATTTGGAGGCCTTATAATCCTCACCAGAAGGTGGTAATAGTCCAGACTGAAAGATAGGAAGAAGGCTTTGGGCCGGTGCTGCAGAACACCACTAGTGAGGACCACAGGTAGAGGTCCCGAGTTTCAGTCAAACCTTGGAGTTTGTAAAATCTTAGCAGAATGTCTTCTGAGGAGCCTTCTCGTTAGGAGATCCAGCACACCGTCGTGTGGACCCTGCTCCTTCTTGGAGTCAGGATTTGCTCCCAGCGTATTGCAGCTCCCAAACTTGTAGACATCATCTTTAGACACTTCTCTTCATGCTGTAACACCAGAGCCACTTGACAGGACAACCAGAGCCCTTGAGCTGCTGTTGGGTTGCAGCGTTGGCTGCCTGGCCTGCAGGTGGGAGGTTGTACTCCCTACGCCTGGGGCAGAGGCACATACCAGACGTAATGATCTTGATTCCTCTCTGATTAAACAGGTGAACTGACCTAGTTTGAATCTTTCTTGTGGACAATAGAGTGTTAAGATTTCATTTCTGCTATGTGAGACCTTATTTACCTGAGTTCAGTTCAAAGCTGTCTCTGGGACTCCTCTTTTGGATATCAAGTAGTGTGTGGTTCCAAGCTAATTATGTTAATCAGTCCTGTTCTCCTCTCTATCTTCTAAATGAATATTACTTGAGCTATTAAAGGAAACCTGTCATCTTAGGGCAGGATATCACTATATTATGTTAATATTGTTTACTACACATTATTACTTAGTGAAGTACACAGGTAAAAAAAACCCATCAAAAGATAAAAGTTTAAATAGGCTGGGGATGGTGGGAGAAGATTCAGCATTAAAAGAAATAATGAAGGTATAACTATGAGATTGGCTAGGCTGGGAAAAAAGGGGAAGATTCATCATTATAAAGAAAATAAAAGTTGCCATAAAATTACATTGATTAATAAACATTATTTGATTTTTATGTCTTTTCCCACCTAATCCTTTCTAGAGAGAAAAAAAAAAAGATGCATAGAAAACAGATGCACTAAATGGAAATGTATTTATTTAAAATACCTTTAGGGGCTTGAGAGAGCCTGATCGCCCACTCTGCTTTTCCCTGAGTCCTTGCAGGATAGATCTGAATATTAGGTGTGAGAGTACACGGGCGTAGTTAGTGCAATCTGGTTAATTGAGAGGAGGATCTCCAGGAACTCCTGCGTTCCAGTCCAGTGAGTTACTGAGCAGCCCGGGGCTTTGCGCTGCTCTCCTGGTGCTCGCTGGCAGCCCGGGGATTAAAACCATGGGGCTGGCTTTAATGTGCTCCTGTGGAATTTGAGTGCTTCAGATGTGTAGGTACGTGGTATTAGTGCATAGCTGGGCCGCTAAGGAAATAATGAGGAATGTGATCATAAATTTGCTGCATTTAATGCAGGAGTAGGGTGTCTGCTTCCCAGACAGAAGAGCAGCCCGTCCTTGCTTGGTAGGTGCAGCCATGCCCATTGTTTGTTCTTCAGTGGTAAATTGCAAAATGAGCAAAGAGCAATTCCTTAAGAAATTGTTGAGATTCATTCTTGCTTCTGATAAAATAAGATTTCATGTGACTAGCTTCCACTCCAGATAAGCAAATTGAAGATAGGCTGTCAAGTGGTACTAGTTAAGCAGACAAGTTGCTGTGCCTGCTGAGAGTCCACAGGCATGTGGAGCCATGAGACGCGTGTCTTGCACGCTGCTGGTGGCACTGGAGGAGAGAGTTTCTTGTGTGCACAGCCAGCTGCTGCTGTGATCTTGTAGGGCCACAAAGAATGAGGCTGCTGTGCCCTCATCTTACTGTGCGAGACTGATACTCCTGGTGGAGGTGGACAGTGCCTGCAACTGCCACTAAAGAACTGAAAATTTTAAGTGATGTTTGAAAGGTTTTGCAATGTGTGTACTTAAAACACACAACACCCCCACCCCCCAGCAGATTAGTAAACTGAGGGGTTTTCTTTCTTTCTTTCTCTTTGCTTATTTTTTCACTTCTGTTCAAACAAGCTTAATTTCTAGGTGATAGTTAGCACACAAATATCTGGAGACATTCAAACCCCACCTGGATGTGTTCCTGTGTGCTCTAATCTAGGAGATCCTGCTCTGGCAGGGGGCTTGGACTAGATGATTTTTTCGAGCTCCCTTCCAACCCCTCACGTTGTGTGGTGCTGTGATACAAAAGTCCTACTTTCAGTTTGGTAATTCAGCTAAATGGGAATGTGCACAGCACTATAATTTTATAGCCTTTGCAGCCTCAGGTAGCACCGAGGGAGGGCTGGTTCTAGTGCATTAGATGTTAGATTGATTTGATTCTTCGATTTTGATGCTGTTTGTCACAAAAACTTTCAGTTGCTTGGAAAGCACTTCTAAATGAATGGATTGTCCTTTTTGCAACACTGTTCAAAATGAACACTCTTTTTCCATACTGGAAACTTTGACTTGTGTGTGGTCTCCAAAAATGTGTTGACTGGAGCAAGCTTTTCCATTAGATGGAGTAATTAAATTGTATTTCTTTATTCAGATATAACTTCTGAATCTGAAACAGCATCGTTTAAATGAAATAAGATCAAATAATATTCAAGCATGTTGCATCAGACTGTTTTTACATTGACTGCAGCAGAAACAAATTCCTCAACACCTTGCACAGGTTTGATAGAGGTCTAAAATTATGGCTTTTAATGTCCTCATATAGAAAGCTATAGTGATGTAGGTAGGAATTTTTTCATATCAAGACTCAGCAGGATTATTTTTTTTTAAAGGATTTTGTGTAGTGCCTCCTTTAAGTCCTTTTTAAACAGGGTTTTGTGATCTGTAGAGCAGAAAAGGGGAGCCTTGCTACTTACAGATGAGCTGCTGTTTTTTCAGAAGCTGCAGATGATGCAGGCAAAGGAAGGCAGACCCATTTGGCATCCAAGTGGTCGAGTTGCTATTGATAAGATAAACAAAAGGTTCTTTGAGAAAAACAGAATTTAGAGCCTTCAGAATGAAAGTAAAATACTAAAAAAATTGAAAATGTATCTGTTGAAAGGTTGTTTTTCCAGCTTTCAACTCATAACCTGCCTTTTTAGAGTTAGGCTAAGCCATGAAGTGACTGTATTTTTTAATACTAATTAGATACCCAGTAATAAAAAATGGGGTTTTTTTGGTTCTCTTTTGTGTATAATCTCCTTCCTTTTACTCAGAATAGGTTTTGTAGAGTTTTGAGAAAATGAAATTTAACTCTCTGGAGTCAATCAAAGACATTGTACCCCATCTTCTGAAGCTACGGAACTACTTTGATTTAGAAGGTTTAACTTTGAAACAATTCTAGTTCTAGTTCTGTACTGGAAATATTGTGAGCTTTACTATGTTTAAAAGATAAATTCCAGAGGTTCCTGTGTCATTGTCTTAGTTCTCTAAAGCTCAGAATTCCCCTTTACCTATTGCTACTGTGATTACTTTTAAGAACCTATGTAGAAATGATTTTGTGCCAAGATTAACCGAGAGTAATATGAGTTTTGTCTTTGTTTTCAGTCCAGAGGAGCTTCCTGTCCATGATGCAGCAATAGAAAAGGTAAGTCCAGTGTCTTCCAGTTTTTTTGACTAGGAAGTAAATGTTTACTGATTTACAACTTTTTAAGTTTAAATCATTGTGAAATGAGAAGATGAAGTATTTTAGTGAAAGAAAGATGTTTTTAAGTCCCATAAGGACTGAGGTCGCTGAGGACATGTTATCTTGCCCACAGATCCCTTGGGGTCCACGTGATCTTGCATTTACTACTTGCAATGAAACATGAGTTTTCCTCGCCCATTTTGGGACTTAGTAAAGGAAAGGGAGCTCCTTAAGAGATCACATCTGGTTCTGCTCTGAAAGGGCAAAAGCTGTGTTCTCTGTCATGAGCTGTCTTCAGCTGTGCTGGGTGGTTGGATTGTCCAGGTGAGGTGGTGGCACTTTGATGCTGAGGTGCATGTTGTTATCTCCTGAGGAGTGTAGTGTGCTTTTCTAGTTTGGTGAGCGGTGGCAAGTACCCAGGCTGGTGCTGCCAGGTCATAACCTCCCTTGTAATGTTGGTCAAAGAGCCAGGTGTATTCTAGTGCAGGCCCTCGTCCGAAGAATCTTTCTGCTGCTGGAGGGTACTGGAGGAGAAGTTTGGGAACTGACTTTTTGGGAACATGGCAAGGTTTTATTAAAATCACTGGGGACTGAATTTCTACTTGTCTGCGCCTAGTTACTCTTGGTGTTTTCCCTTGGTCTGTCAGACTCATTGTTACCTCCAAGACTAGATCAGATCCTTCTTGTTTGTCCATATTAATCCTCTGTATCATCAGAAAACTCAAGATAAAATATTTAAAGCTGTAAGTTTGAAGTTAGCCTTATTGGCTGCACATATCGGTTGAGTATATGGAAAAAGGATGGAATCATTTATTCTAAGGCCACTCGGCTTCCTGAGTGTTAAGAGCAGCAGTGTTTCTGAAACCAAATTGTTTTGAGCTTCAACACAGGGCTAGTAAAAAATGTTTCTCCTAAAAGAAGGGAAATCAAAGTTCCCTTCTCCCCTTTTTTTCTTCTTTTTGTGCTGGCTCGTGTACACAGCCTGCAATAGTTGAGTTTTCTTGCCGTGTTTCATTACATTTAATAACATAGTGAATGTATATATAATTTCATTTCCATCAGAAGGACACAGCAGGGTGGTGAATCTGTGAGCATAAATATTAGACAGCTTGCAATTATTGTGGTATATGTGTTTTGAAGCTCTGATTCACTGTGGCTTTGTAGTCAGCCTTAAATTATTGGGCAAAAATAGTGTGTTGGTTCTCTCTCCCATATTGTATTCATGCTGTCTGACAAAAATGTCAGTGTAGAAACGGTCTTTATTGAATCAATGTTAAATTGCAAATCTAGTGTCTTTTTCTAATCATACAGTAATGCTCCTGTGTAAGACTCCTGGTTGTACTCCTGATGAAATCCTGACCTCTGCTGGTTTGAGGTTTATCTGTCTTCTGTCAGCGGTGTTTGAACCTTTACAATTTTCAAGACACCATTCCTAGGAAAAAGAATGTGTCATGTTAATGTAGACTTAGACTAAAAGCTTTCTGGGCAATGTGTTTTATTACTTTCAAGTCACTTTCTTGGCGGAAGTTTTGGGCTTTCCTTTTGCCTTACTTAGGAATGTGTTTTTTTAAATCCACAAGTCATGTTTTAATTTCATTTGCTGTTTATGTACAGGGTTGTAGATCTGTGAATATGGAATCTGTTCTTACACACATTCTAGTTCAAAGCTGAAGCTGAGTTTTCTGTCTGTGTATTTGTTTCTGTGTATTTATGTGCATAAGACTTCTAGCATAGGCATCGTTACTGTGAATGCAGAGTAATTTTGATACTTCATTACTTTTCTGGGCATTTAGTCATGTAAGTGCATCAAATCATGCCCTACCTTATGAACTACTTAACTTTCAGACAAATGATACGGCACAGCTGGGATAAAACTAGGGGAGGAAAGATCATCTAGAGGAGAAAAGTAGACAGAGAACTGACCTCGGGAAATCTGGAGTCTGTGCTTGACTCTGTTACGAAGTGCTATGAAATGTTTTGTAAGTCATATTCAGTTTGTTTGGTTTTCTCTTTGGTTTACTTGATTATAAATTTTCTGGGGAACAGTTCAGCCAGTTCTGGTTTTGTCTGAGGCTTCTGCTAAAGCATCGCTTGAAGCCTCAGCCCTCGTTCTTGCTCTCCAGGAAGGCAGAGCGCTGCTGCGTGCAGGATGGATGCTTGCCAGCTTAACTTCGCGCTATTTGGCTTTCAGCAGCATGTTATTTACTGACAGGAGAGTGAGAAACCTTCTCTGCTTCAGTTAGGTATTCTGTTATTCCCAATGGCAAAAATGCTTCAAAGTGTAAAATGTACTCAGAAGACAGATGAAAGGAGTATTTTTGTTTTTGTTTTTGTGAGAACTACATGGAACTTGCCTGAAAGAGCAGCAGCAGCAGCCCTCTGCTCTGCAATGAGCTGCGTCAGATCTGTCCGTGTTTTCAGTGTTCCACCTGTTAGACATGAAAGTGAACATAATTCAGACTGAAGAAAAAAACAGCTAAAGTTTTCAACAATTGAACACAGAAATAATTGTTATTTTGACTACAGCAGCATCACTTGAGAAGGGGGATAAACTGACACAGAAGACACAAAAGCTTGAACAAACATACAGTTGAAGTGAGCTTCTGACTCAACCAAAGATCTTGAAAGTAGATCAAACATACAAACAAAAAGACTGTGGGAGTAGATAGGGTTTTCTTTTTCTTACCAATTATCTGAACAACCTGTTGAGGGCAGAGACCTTTCCTGACTGGATAGCAATGTTATTCCTGCAGCCTGATCTGTGCCTAGAGGACAGCTGCTTTAAGAGATGTTGAAAATGCTTGTTCGTTAAAGGGGTTGCCCATGTGGAGACCTATGAAATCTGGGAAGCAGTAGTTTTTCTACTATTTCCTTCTAGACTAACTCTTAAGAAACATTTAAAATCATTTAAAATAATAATAAAAAAGGGCAAGTGGTTGAGATGTTCCAAATACTGCATGGAACCTAGGCAAGAATGTGGCCAACACGAATAGTTAGCTAAGGTTGAAAGAGCAGAGACACTTCTTTCCCCATAGCTTTCTTACACTTATGTCAGGTGTAAGTCAGTTGGATTCAAATTAAAAAAAAGCCCAAACCCAGCAATTTTTCAGGATGCTTCATGGGCTGAATCATGGTTGGAGTGAACCTAAACAGTCATCAAGTCATGCTTCTACACATGCAAAGCTTTGTACTCCTGGATTAAAGTAGTCCTTTGCCCATTTTGTTGCATTGCTAGCCAAGAAAGAATGCAGAGATTCTGAGGAGTAAAAGCTAGAAGTGAAATTGCAATTCTATTGAGACAATAAGTAATAATTTTCTTTTATATTTTTTCGCCAACTTTTTAGATGCAAGTTGACTTAATGAATACTTAATGAAAGTATTAGCAAGTTTTCAGTATCCTGCAGAGCTTTGAAATTAAACTCTTACATTGTTACCAGACTGCATCACTAACCATATGAAACAGAATATCCTTCCTGGTTTTATTAAGCCCTGGATTTGAAGTTGGAGGTAAAGGAGCTGTCCTTTACAAAAAGTCCTAAATATTTGTTTCTGTTCCTCTTTGAAGAGAAAACCACACAAACACATTTTTCTGCTTTAGCTTTTCTGGTGCTGATCCTCAGCTCTGAATCGTGAAAGAATTGAAATAGTGTTGTTAAAAAAAATGATAATAAAAAAAACCCAGTTAACTAATAACTTTGGGTTATAATCAGATACACATTGCCTACTTTACAGCATGTGAAACTAGGCTGTAAAAATACGTACTAAAAATGTCCTTGGAGCCAACAAAATACAGATTTTTAAAAAATCTTAAGTTTTAGTTTTTTATTTTTCTTTTGGCTGTTAAGAGACAAAGTGCCTTGAAATTCCAAGGACTAAAGTAGGTAATTCCAAGTGTTTGCGTGTTTCCAAAATTCAAGACATTGATGACAACTGTAGCAAGGTTTTCACAGGCAGAACAGCAATCTTTAAGGTAGTAGGGTTGTCCCGTGCTTTTATAGGCATATATAATACAAATAATGTGTGGAATTAGCATATTTATTATGTTACGTTATAATATGCACATGTTTCTTTTGACAAGGTGGGCTTTGCTTTGTTTTTGAATTCTCTCTTTATTACCTTGCTACTGAAGTATTCTTGTCAGTAGTATCATTTAAGGAAGGAGATTTTACCTCCGGAAGAAATCCTTGATGTGAAGTTATGGAGCCATTTAGGTAGCAGCATGCCAAGCTAAGAATGAGAATCACACCCAGGCTTTCTAGTTTTTAATGACCAAAATAAGAGATTAGTCCCATCTCTGCTTTTGTACTGTCGTTCTCTCATGCATTTGTTTTTGTTCAAATGCTTTGTGCCTTTTAAGAAGGGATGGGTTGTGTTCTCACTGGAAAACCATACCTTATGGCTGACCAGTTTTTTATCCAGTAGCTGACCGGATAGAAAGTTGATGCTGTTAAACGTTTTCCTCAATATTTTTAGAAAAATATAAATAACTTATCTGAAAAGATTAAAACAATGTCATTTCTTTTCAGCAAAAGCACCTTGAAATTGAAAGAACTACAAAATGGCTTAAGATGTTGAAAAGCTGGGAAAAATATAAGAATACTGAAAAGGTAAAGATATGTTTTTTTTTTTTCTTTAGTTATCACTTTTGAGTGAATGTATAACCTTAAACAGAGACAATCTAATTTATGAGATGTGGAAAAAAATAACCAACAAACCCCAAAAAACCCCAAACTAACCACCCCTGAAATAAAAAAGATACTCATTTTTCCAAACTGCAATGATACATAATAACCTAATAACAGTGGTAACCTAAGAGAACTGGTGGTCAAATGGAAGGGAATTCTGAGGACAGTGTTGCACAGGCTCTCTAAAACAGCCCTAGTAACAACCGTGTGCTTGCGCTGTGGGGCTGGAGCGAGGAGCGCAGTGCGCGTGTTCACGTCTGCGCAGGAGAGAACCCGTGGAGCGGGCGAAGCACCGAGACCTGCTGGTCTTGTCTTGCAGGGAGCTGGAAGTTGCGTTTGACTTGGGCTGTGGGAATGTGAAGGAGGAAGGAAAGAAAAAAACTTCTTAAACTAGAAAAGAGGGGACACCTTTAAATGGGTATTGCTGAAGTCTTCAGGAATCATAAATCCCCTTTCAAGAGTTAATGAATTGTAACATTTTTTATATTCCTGTGTACACTGAATATTGTACTAATTATTATTTAAATTTAAAGTTACTCTTTTGAGTTACTTATTAAGATCTATGAGGGGTTTTTTTTAGTATTAATCTTCTTCTCTTATGTTGCTTCCGTTGGCTTTTGTTTGGGTTTTTTTTTTCTCCTTTCCTCTATCTTTTTTGCAGCCCAGGTTTGCTGAAGGGCCTAGGATAGCTTACAGTCATGGATCACTGAAAACTGCCTTAAATAACTCTCCAAGGAAACTGATTAGTCATAACATGGGGCATATAGTTTGATGTTTAAATTATCATGCTTGCCAGCACAGATATCTTCAGATATCCCAAGATACCTGGTTGCTTTGTTAAGAAAAGAGTTTCCCTGCGTAAGTTAGAAGGTAAAAAGTAATAGGAAGCCAAGAGAAGTGGATTCTTTTGATGGTATGAATGAGATCTACTTTTGAATAGAACACTTTACACCTTGATGAGCTTTTTCTCTTTTGGAATTGCTATGAAAGAACTGAAACCTGCTGGCAGCTACTTAATAGTGCCCAGCAGTGCTGCAACATTTCTTGACAATAAAAAAATAAAAAAGAGTAAAGCTATTTTCTATGTGAAGCTGCAGGTGAATTTTAAGGAAGGGAATTGCCCATTAATAATCCTTAAATTGCTTTTGGGTGTTGTTTTTATCCTACTTGGACACCAAATAATGGTCTGGGGATAATGAGAGAAAGCAGGTTATGCTGCTAAGTGCTTTTACTTGCCTTAAAAGCTAGGAAGGGATTTTCATCTGAAAAGTTTATTTGCTCTGAACTGTAGTCTTGGTCATCCTAATTTTCTGGAAGAATTTCAGCTGGAAAAAAATACTTACTAGATGAGGCTGTATTCACAACACTGTGTTCTGATCAGGTTTTCATACTCTTCTGGTGGCTGTTCAGTGCACAGAATATCAGGTTCCCAAATTCAAATTCCATCTTCTCCTCAATATAATTTAAAACTTCTACTTGGGTTTCTGTTGGTATTTTCTGATGCTGCTGATCCAACCTGTATAGTGCTGAGGACTAGAGGACAACTGTTACATCCCAGATTACTGCCTGGATGACTGGCCTGCAAGTGTTAGCTTACTTGCTCCCTTACTAGCCTTTTGGTCTAGTAAATTATTTTGTGCAAAGTAGAAGACTTCAGAGGGAGAGATTGAGACCAAAGTACTTGTTGGCCTGATGAATAGGGAACTGAGATGTAACGATTTGACAAGGGGACATGGGCTTAAGCTCTGCCAGGGGAAGTTTAGGTTAGATGTTAGGAAGAAATTCTTTACAGAGA
>JANHFX010009664.1:102482-130162 GCA_027560015.1 Chloroceryle amazona | reverse complement strand
TGGAGTTGGATCAGGGGTTGGACTCGATGGTCTTGGAGGTCTTTTCCAACCCAATCTATTCTATGATTCTATGATTCAAGTAGAGGGAGAAATTTGCTCAGCATGACCCCTGCTTGCCGTGTCTGCCCTAGTACCCTTGGTTTTGAGACTAGTAGCTGTGTCTTGGACTCTACTTTTGTTTACTAAGGCCAGTGGTTGATGTTTTTCAGGGTATAGCTGAAGCTAGCAAATGCATTTTCTTAAAATATGAAGTGAATGCATGAAAAAATAATAATCTGTTTCCCAGGTTTTTCTTGTAACCCTACTTCCTGTCCTGTCATCTCCTTTGGAAGGAGAAGCTACTTGTGGGTTTTGTTTCTGTACTGTGGCAATTGGGTGAGTTGAAGATTGAGTATGTTCCTGAGTCAAAGGGTTGATTAAACCCACTGTGGAACAGCTACTTTGTTTGCAAAGAGAATGTTAAATGTGACCTCTAACAGTAGCTACATGCTAAGCAGCTGCAGCCTTCCTCTTCGCTCATTGGTCACATCAGTCCATGATACACTGGCTTAACCGAATAATCCTTTACTCGCCAAGCATGCAGGAGGTAGAGCAGCAGATCAGCTGAGCAGAAACAGTTTCAGTTCATGTAACAAATTATAGGCTGAACTATAAATAGTGGCAGGAATAATTCAATATGTTCATAAAGGGGATGAACATTGCTCGAGGCTAGGAAAATTTTTCACTGATTGTTGAACTCTAGTGGAGCACACGAGGGTAAAACCAAGGGTGTTTTCCTTATTCTTTCGTGCATCTCATGTGGTTGCTGAACCAGAACATATAGAATGAAGAATCAGCCTCCTCCCGAGCATACAGTGGATAGTCAGACATTATTTGTCAGTGCTCTTCATGGAAAACCTGCTGATGTTCTCAGGGTCATACAAAACTCACAAATAAAGACAGTTTTTATCTGAAAGTGGTTTGGAAGAACGTGCTAGATTTGCTCGCTCACCTTCTTGAAGCACGGAAGCATCCTGACTCTTGCTTTCTGTCTTCACTTGATTGGCTAAAGTGGTTAACACCAGGGGAACAAATTGCTCAAGTAAATGAACAGCCTGTATCTTAAAAGACTCACTTCACCTGACACTGCCATGGTTTCTGTGCAGGCAGACTGCTTCTGGAACCAGTGTCGTTCAGAAACAGCACTGAAAGGAGCATTGCAGCAACAACAACAACAACAGTAATAATGCTGTAGGGTTATAGATTATAAGTGCAGTGGTGGCTTGGTTTTGGAAAGTGGTGCATTTGAGAGATGCTTGTCCTTAAAGAGAGCCGGGCAGAGTCAGAGGAGGTGATGGTCCAGAGATAGAGCAGCTATGTACCCAGTACAAGACTTCAGACAGCCCGTTTGACAGGAGGAATGCCACTTGTCTCCATTTGGACATGGAGGTGTGACCACAACTCTTTGAGTATGACCATCCAGCCAATTCCGTGTCCAGCAAGTGGTCCATCTGTCAAATCCATGTCTCTCCAATTTAGAGACAAGGATGTCATGCAAGGGCAGTGTCAAATGCTTTCACAAGTCCAGGCAGATGACTTTGGTTGCTCTTCCCTTATCCACCAGTGCTGTAACTCTGTCATAGAAGGCTGTCACTTTTGTCACATACGATTTGCTCTTAGTGAAGCCATGTTGCTTCCATGTTGCTTGTCACCAATGACACCCCTTACTTTCCATGTGCCTTAGCATAGTTTCCAGAGGTATCTGCTCCATGGTATTCCTGGGCACAGAGATGAGACTGATTGTCCTCTAATTCACTGGGTCTTCCTTTTTAGAAGTGAGGGTTATGTTTCCCCTTTTCCATTCAGTGGGAACTTCACTGGACTGCTATGACTTCTCAAATATGATGGATAACGGCATAGCCACTTCATTTGCCAGTTCCCTCAGGACCCACGGGTGTATCTTATCAGGTCCCATGGACTGGTGTGCCTTCAGGTTCCCGAGATAATATCAAACCTGATCTTCTACAGTGGGCGATTCTTCATTCTCTCAGTCTCTGCCTTTGCCTTCTGTGACTCGGGCAGTGTAGCTGGAGCACTTGCTGGTGACGACTGAGACCAAAAAGTCGTTGAATAGCTCAGTCTTCTCCATGTCCCAGGTAACCAGGTATCCCATTTCATTCTGGTGAGAACCTGCATTTTCCCTTGCTGTTCTTTTATCACCAATGTTCCTATAGAAGCTTTTCTCGTTGGACTTGACGTTCCTGACCAGATTTAGTTCTATCAGGGCTTTGCCTTTCCTAACCTGATCTGTGGCTGCTTGGACAATTTCTCTGTATTCCTCCCAGGCTACCTCTCCTTGCTTGTATCCTCTGTAGCATTCATTCCTTTTTGTGTTCGAGTTTGTCCAGGAGCTCCTTGTTCATCCATGACAGCCTCCTGGCACTTTTGCCTGATTTCCTCTTTGTGTATAAAACTCCTCAATTCTTATATGATTATTTAGGCATCTTTTCAGTGGAGTCATCATGATTCCTACAGACACCAGAATCTGAAGTATGCAAGTGCCCTTGTGTCTTTGACTGATTGATTTTTGTCAAAACAAAGCTTTCATCTCCCCATCAGTCGTTTTGTACGCAGGACGTGTCACAGAGCACCAAAGTTTGTGTTTCAGGGTGGTCTTTCTCTAGTTTATGCTTTTATTTCCTATTTGTATTCCCCTGGTTAATAATCCAGGGTACAGTCAACCACTGCAGATAGTAAATCCTTCCTGGTTTAGTATGATCATGACTTTCAGGAAAGATTAAATGAAACTGTTACATGTTATATTCCTGTTTGAGTATTTCTGCCAAAGTATCTCTGTCTTTTGCTGTCTACCTTCATCTGTCTGTGATTGAGCTGCCTAAATTGAGAGGGAAAGGAAGAAGAGAACCGATCAGGGTAGCTGGCAATTCCCAGCTGTTCTGGAATTCACACAGAATACAATAATCAAGTGTCCACTTAGTTTGGAGTCTGAACACAGTGCTTAATGAAGAACCCTCTTTGCATTCCAGAGATTTTTTGACTGAGATGGAGCAACTCTTGTATTTCCACTTTTTCTTTAATGCAACCCACAGAAGTTGAAGAACCTCTATAGGCAGCAGCCTTTATAAATATGCTGTCTTTTCATTATAAATATAAATTTTTGGTGAGTTTTTAGATTTTAATTCTTAAGCTTCTCATCACTGATTCTTTTTGAGGTGGCAGAGTCCCTCTGCTGCTCAAGCAGCTCTTCCTGACATAACTGAGAAAGTTTTATTTTCAAGTAAATGGATTTTATCTCTTGCAGCAGCAAGAATGCCAGTTCCCACTCTTCAGGCTAGTGCTGTGTGATAGTGGCCTCATTTCACGTCCAGGAACTAGTTGGGTGTTTGAGCTGGAGAGATTGGGGCAGGGGAAGGAAGGGGAGGATTTCTGGTCTCTGGGTTTTTGTGTGGAGGCCACACCGAATGTTCGATGTTAGGGACTTTATTTGAGATGATGGCTAATTTGGAATGTGGCAGATTTGAGGTGTTGTTTTTTGTTTTGTTGTTGTTTTTTTTTTCCTTCTTTGTAAGTTTTTCAATCCATTCTGTGTATTCTCTTGTTTCACAGTGGGAAGGTCTGATTTACCGGTCCAATTTCTTTTTGTGTAAGAAGGTCCTTTAGAATTCTCAGCTTGTAGGGCCTCATCTAGTTTCTGTTTCTCCCATCTACTTCAGGATCAACAGTAATAATAATCACAATAGTTTATGACAGCTATCCTTGCCTGATCACAGCTTAGATGTGATACAGAACTTGAATCTATATTTTTATTTGAGTTCATATAATTACATGTCCCAAGGACAACTTTCTGGTTTTTTATGTCCTGTGGTAAAGGAAACATCCCAGATTCCATAACACCATTCCCTGAATGATGTGTATTTTCATACAGTGATTACCTGAACTCTTGAGTTTATATACTTCATTTTGAGATGTTATCTTAAGAAGGCCTTAATTTTAAAGAATTTGTTGAAGATTGACTCATTTCATCTCCCCAGAAGCAGGATAAAAAGTAACTTGCTGAGTTTTTTATTTTAATTGTTAACCTTCAGAGAACAGAAGAGTAGACTGGGATTCTGCAAGTAGATAGACCCAACCCAGCATTTCTCAACGTATTTTCAACCTTATATTACATAAGGAAATAAGACAGCAGAGGGCACTAGTATGGAACTTATGATAAAGGTTTTCAGTTAGCTAATAATCACTTTGCTCGTTCATGTTTTTCTTTAACTGTTTTGGTGACAATGATTATCAGAAATGAGTTTTTCTGTGAAGGTTTCCCTGTCCCCACCCCACTCTGTGATACGAGGTGTAGCTGTGTCATTTTCACATCACAGGATCACAAGATGGTTCAGGTTGGAAGGGACTTCTGCAGATCCTTTGGTCCAATCCCCCTGCTCAATCAGGGCCACCTACAGCCAGCGGCCTTGGACCAGGTCCAGTCTGCTTTTGATTATCTCCAAGGATGGAGACTCCACAATTTCCCTGGGTAACCTGTGCCAGCACTCAGTTGCCAGCCAACAACACCCGCTGATTACAGTGACAAAGTGTTTCCTGATGTTCAGAGGGAACCTTCTGTGTTTCAGTTTGTGCCATTGCCTCTGGTCCTAACTCTGGGCACCAGCGAACAAAGCCTGGCTCCATCCTCTTTGTGCCCTTCTTTCAGGTGTTTCTATACATTCATAAGATACCCCCTGAACTTTCCTAATTTCCAGGTGCAACAGACTCAACTCTCCCAGCCTTTCCTCACAGCAGAGATGGTCAAGTACCTTTGTTTTCATAGCCCTTAGAACTCTCTCCTATACATCCATGTCTGTCTTGGACTCAGGAGCCCAGAACTGGACACAGTGCTCCAGGAGTGACCTTACCACCAATGAGCAGAGGGGAAGGGTCACCTCCCTTGACCTTCTGGCAATACTTCTGTCTAATGCAGCCCAGGACACCATTTGCTCCCTTTGTCTCAAGGGCATAGTGCTGCCTTCTGTTTAACTTGGTGTCTGCCAGGACCCTTAGGTCCTTTTCTGCTAAGCTGCTTTTCAGATGGGTGATCCCCAGCATCTACTGGTGCATGGGGTTGCTCCTCTCCATGTGCAAGACTTTGCACCTCTCCTTGTTGAACTTCATGATGTTCCTGTTGGCCTGTTTCTCCATCCTGTTGAGGTCCTTCTGGGTAGCAGCACAGCCATCTGGTATATCAGCCACTCCTCTCAGTTTTCCATTCTATATCAAATTATTGACACTTCTCTTTTTGTAATGGAGCCTGTGCCATGAAGGTTCTGTTCCTGAGTTGTCCTTCTCTCGTATAGGGGGCAGACAGTGAAAGTTTTAGTCTCGTGTTCTGCTGAGTCTAGGTAGGATCTTGTAATAGCTTGGGATGACGGAGAGCTTGCTTTCTGTGCCTAAATAAAAGAATGGTTGGAACAGCAGAGTCAGCTGAATGCAGATCTGAAATGGTTTTCAGGAAGCTCTTAATGTTATTTGGGTTTATTCTGTTGAGGTAGGGCAATAATTCCAATCTTACCTACTGAAAATGTTTGTTTCCCGTCTGTTTTTTTGTCATAGCTAATAGTGGGCTGGTGAAACTGCTGGTCTCTCTGTCCTTTCCACTATTTTAAAGTTAAATTTGCCAGCTCATTTTTCAGATTCTTCTTTTAGAAGTGTTTCCACAATTCTCTGTCTCAGTTTTCACTTAGCGCTTCAAGGGCTCTTCTAGTGCTTGGCTGTTTCAGTCTGGGAAGTGCAGAAGATGGGACAACTGAATGTCAGACTCCTCTGAAACTGGTTGTTCTTCATCAGTGTTCTCTCCTGAACACACCACCCCACCCCCCTGCTTTGGATGATTTAAATTGGTTTTAATTCTGTTTTGATAAGAAATTGTTATTGCAAAGTGTTATTTCTGGCCTTTGCTAACCACCTGATCTTCTCCCAGATTGTTATTTTAGAACAACAATAGTCTTGGGAATTTATTCCTCAACCCGTTCTTTTCACTAATAACCTTATGGTAGTTGGAGACATTGGAAAACAAGTTACAAAATTCCAATCAACTTGCAAAAGTGTTTGTTACCAAGGTGCACTGTTGCTCTACCATGGGTCTGAGGAACACAGCTACACTTCACCAAGGGCATAGAACACTGATGGGTTTTCTTTTTTCTTTCAAGTTCCAAGAAAATATTTTTGCCAATTTGGTTCATCCTGCTTTCCAGTAGAGATGCTTCGATTTTCTCAGGATGACTCCGCTACAGTTGGTGTTGCTTGGCTTCCAACTGACCCAAAGATCTTCTCTCTCGCAAGCGGTTACCCTTGTGTCTGGGCTGGCACACCCTGGCATTCTCTGCGTGAGCTGAAGTCTGGACTGCATCTGTAGAGAAGGGTGCTGTGTAGCAGTGTGTGTTGCGCTCTATCTTGTGTCAAGAAGATACCCTCAAAGATCCGATACATCCCAAAGAGCAGGATGTTTGCAAATATACTACAATCAGGGGTTCATTAATCCTCCAAAACTGGAGACATTAAACATGTTTAAAAGAAAATAAGATCCTGTCTTTGAGGATGACGTTTCTTTTAAAATATTTTTTATGTTGCAACATAACTTTTAGAAAAGTTTCAAGGAAGTGGTATCTCTGTCAATTGACATTTTTTAAGGTCTGACTTTCATTGTAGGTTTAATGCATAGAACAAATTGTTTGGGGAGGGGTTCTGTGTGTTTTGTTTTCTTGTGGCATCATTAAAACAATGGTAAAACCAGAACTTGAGGTTTGTTTTCTTTCTTATTCTCTGGTTTTCTTTTTCTTACACATCTCCCAAAAGATGGTAACATTTTTCTTGTGTGTTTTTAGAATTGCTACGATTCGTTTTCTTTGAGCCTTTGCTTATCTGTGGTCTCTCCTGGCTGTATAAAGCCAAGCCTTTAGACAGCTTGTTCCTCTTCCTCTGTTCGGAGGAAATGCTCCTAAATGCTCCTAAATGCTGCAGCATAAAGTTACACAAGTCAGAAGAGGCCTGAGGAAAACAGTCGTCAGTGTTCCCAATTTTTTTTTTCCAGTAAGTCCAGGAAGAACCAAACCACCGAATGAAAGTGTGAGATCAGTGACATGTCAGAGGCAAACCTGATAGTTTATCTGCTGTCTCTAGTTGTGCACAGGTGCTGAGTTATCCCCCTTCTGACCTGTTTGAAACCCAAGCTTTATGTATCAGAACAGAATGTGTCAGCAATGGGGAATGTGATTTTCTATTTCACAACTAAGAATTGCATGCAGTCTTGGTAGGTTGTTCTGTTTTCCTAGAAACCATGGCTAGAATACATTTATTTCTACATTGTTTTTCTGTAAATGTTTTAATATGCATTTAGAAAAATATTTATTAGTTTAAGAAATATGATCTGAAATCATCACATTCTGTTTGGGGCAGTTTTGGTGATCTCACATTTGCTTGGTATACATACAGACATTTCAACAAACTGTTGCAGTCTTAGAACTGATTTATTTATTTATTTTTAATTCTTGTGGTTTTTCTTCATTGTTTTTGTTTGTTTGTTTGTTTTTTTACTGGTAATCTTTAAAGCTTTGTGAAAATGCTGGTTGACTTTAACCTTTCCCATTTATAGTTTAGAATTAGAGTGAGGTATTTGTGCCTTGTCCTGAAATACTGTGTTGCTAAGAATCTGATTTTTTTTGGGTCTAAACTGCAAAATCTGGAGTTGTCTTTTTAACATTTGTAGAGTAATTGCTACTCAGCATTGCTGCTGCAATTTTGATAGCTTTTCCTACATGCTGAAGTCCTGGTTTGTAAGCATCACCTGCACAGGGTGATGTTTTGGCCTGCATGTTCATTTTATTCCTCTCCCAGTTCCATCAACAGAGGTCCCAGTGGGCATCATCAGACACTTTCATAGAATCATAGAATGGTAGGGGTTGGAAGGGACCTCTGGAGATCACTGAGTCCAACCCCCCTGCCAGTGCAGGATCTCCCAGGGCAGCCCACACAGGAACAAATCCAGGTGGGGCTTCAAAGTATCCAGAGGAGACTCCACAATCTCTCTGGGCAGCCAGTTCCAGGCTCTGTCACTCTCACAGTGAAGAAGTTTTTCCTCATGTTGAGGTGGAACTTACTGTATTTCACCTTGCTACCATTGCCTCTTGTCCTATTGCAGTCACTCAAAGGACACTGGAAGGCTTTGTCCCTAGCAAGTCCCCCCTTTGCTTGGACAGTTGGCATTTTTCTCTTTAGCGTGTTGTGTGTCACCGTTTCTTTTGTTTGGAATGTTGTAGATCACACTGCATATACTTTTTGTTTTCTTTTTACAGTTTCATAGAAGAGTTTATAAAGGAATCCCACTGCAGTTCAGAGGGCAAGTCTGGTCTTTACTACTTGATGTCCCTAAAATGAAAGAAGAAATGAAAGACTTTTATAATGTAAGTTCATAGAATTTCCTCTTAATCTTAATTTAAAACTTCTCTATACTGTGTCTACAGGCTTTATTAAGCTTTGTTGTTATGCAGTGTTGAAAAAAAAAAACCAGAATGGATTAGAAATCGCATTGAACTCTATTTTTTTAGCTAGGAAAAAGGCTATATATTGAAAAGCACTTTTCGAGCTTTATTTTTTTGCTTCTGTAATTCATGTAATTAATTTGACCTTCTTTCCATTTCTTTTCCCATCCTCAAATACTTGCAAAAGCAAAGCAAAACAAAATAAGAAAAATGTCTGTCCCAGTAAGAAGACAGAAACCTCTGAAACTAATCTCTCTGAGAAATGTCTGTTAAGGAAGCACCTTGTTAGCTGAATATCAGTAAGAGGAGTTCCAGTATTCTGGAAGGGATGGAGGTTGGTGCCTTGATCTTGTACAAGCCAGAGCAAGCTGGCTACCTTTCTGCTGTCTCATCTCCACGTGAAGCTTAGATATCCCTAACAAAGCACTGTCTGGTTTCTTGATGGCATTCTCCGTGGAACTGATGACTGGATGTTAGCCCCCAAAATTCTACAGGCATAAATCAACCACTTAAGCATATCTTCTACTTAGAATACAAAGGAAATATCTCTGTGTTACCTCCCTAAGTCTCCATCCTCACCCTGAGTAACACTTAAAACAACTTCTGAATTATTGTGGTTACATTCCTTTGAATTTTTCCTTATTAACTGCTCTTATGTGGGTGCGAATACAGCTGATGGCCATCAGAGCTAAACTTCAGACCCAAGAGTGGAGAGTATGGTTCATGTGCAGGCTAATAAGTTAGGCAGAATGGGAATAGAATCCTTCAAAATCCTGTCTTTCTCTCTGCTGAAGAATTACAGGGAGAGTTTAGCTAACAGAATAGCAATTTAGTATTGTAGAGTGTTTGAATTTTTCCCCACAGGAATTGAAATGTTTACTTCCCTATAAAGAAATAATGTCCAGAGCTTCAAGGAAATACATTGCTTGTTTGGTTTGGGCATTTTCTAATAGCGCTTTCTAGGAGCTGAGACTCTGGGTCTGAGTAGACAAGAAATCTTGTAAGATCATGAAAGATCAATATTGACATTGATCTTAACTAAATCTTGGTGTCTGTGATCTCTTAAATTATTTATTGCTCTTTAGTCTGACAGGCTGCTCTTTCTGACCATTATATTTTGCTCAACTTCGAAAGTAAGACTAGTGGCAGATCCAAAAGAGATAAAACACGAGTTCATGATGAATAATAGAAATGTGGGAAAGAATACTGAGTAAAACTAGAAGCATTTAAAAATAGGTGAGTTCATTTTCAGCAATGATTGATGCCATCTATCGCTCAGTACAAAATAAAGTGTTTGTAGTTCAGATATAGAAGTAGAAAGAGTTTCTTCCATCGTTATCCTAGCTTGTTTATTTGTGATAAGCTCATTTTACTGCTATATTTTCCCTATTTCCTGAGGTGCTATTAATGCTCCTCATTACAAGTATCACAAATTGCACACCTTCAAATTAGCAGAAAAATATGCGCCTTTGCTGTAGGTCAAACAGCTTCTTTTAGTTCTCTGTGTGGGGCAATTACCAGTCCTTAATCTTCTGTCCTTCCCATTTCTCAAACTCTGATACCCTTTCTTTACCACTCTTGATAGAGGCTCCCATGCTGACAAGGACTCCAGATGCTTTTTTTCCTATATTCCAACAAACCATAGGCTCTGGGTCCTCTTGCCACCTTAAAACTATAAATTTTCTCTTTACTTCTTTTCTATCTGTCTGACAAACCATTCTGGGTGTTAGTACTTTAAATTACACTGAAAGGTGCAGGGACCTGAGATTGTGGTTGGTGTTGTGCTGGTTAGCGGCTTAGTACAGGTAATTCCTGATGTACCCGAAGCTTCTGGTGGTACTCAACAGACCGAATGGATGCTGTGGTTCCCTGTTTGATCCTTCTGGTTTTATTTTTGTCTTTAACTCTTTCTGTGTTCTTGCAACCAGAATCTGTAGCATTCTGCCTACTGCATGCCTGTGGTATTCTCTATTAGTGCCTACTCAGATGTAACGCTTTGAAAGTACCATGCTGAATCCAGTTGGAAATGTTATGCAAACTCAACTTTTAGGGACAGAAGTGAGAATTAATAAATGAATGTTAAGAGAAAATTATTTTAAGTTTGAAAAATAAGGTAGCAATCTAACCTGTGCAGGCTTCCTAAGCATTCAATTGCAAAATTGGATTTAATTATAAAACATTAAAGCGAATGCTAAAGTAGAGATATTCCACAACTGAATTAGATTAGAGCAGAAAGACAGAAGAAATGACTAGAGAAATGTTCATTATCTATACTTAGATAATAACTGGCAGCTCTGTAGCTATTACTCTGCTTAGAGAAAAAGGCACCAGAAGTAGGAAACCTACATGAAATCATTTGCTAAAAGTCCAATCTGGAGCACTTGCATCTTAGGTTCTTGTTCCTGAGTAGTAAAATTCCCTTTCTGTCTCTCTCTGGTGGTGTGCCTACCGGAGAAATGACAGACAGAAACTGGAAATGCTGAAACATAGCCTTGAATACCAGTGGTGAATGGTATGGGATTGGTCTCTTACTCTGAATGTGACTGACTGTAGAATTTATATGTGTATATGCATAGTTCGGAAGTTAAAATTGTTACCTTGTGAGCTGCCATTGTTCTATGTAAAGTTTTAAATCCTGAGATGGCAAATACTTCAGTATTGGTGTGCGGTCAGGCAGGTTTCTGCTATTTTAGAGTTCACCATTTTAAACTTAATTTCTCTTCTTTACTGTTTTCCCAGAAACTGAAGTGTCAAGCGCGAGGGTGTTCGCCAGATATTAGGCAAATTGATCTTGACGTGAATCGAACGTACAGAGATCATATCATGTTTCGAGACCGATACGGCGTTAAGTAAGTAAATGAAAAGGTTTAGTTTTGCTTGCCCTAAAACTGGCTCCCCATTTGCCTCAAGCCTCTTCAACCTGTGCAGGGGTATTGAATGTAAGCTCCCAGCTTCCAGAGTGGCATTGTCTGTGTGCAATGAAATTACTGCTACTACCACAAAACCAGATGGCCCCTTCCAAACAACTACGTTTCCTTCACTGTGAAGTGGTCAGTACCGTTCCAAAGAAAATAGAAAGTGTCTTGGGCATTGTAAATACAAAAGCATGGGAAATCTGAACTGATAAATGAATAAAGATTTATTATGCAGTCATTTTTATTTAACTGTGTGTTTTCAAAAACAAAATAACTTTTAGCATTACTGGTAGCTTTTATCTTCCTGGACGTTTTAGCCTTCTTTTGGATTTTATATTCCTCTTGTCCCAGTATCTAACTCAGAGCCAAATAAAGTGGCATTTTATACTTGAGCATGTAGTTGTTTACAAATGTAGGCCTTAATGTGTGGGGTTTTTCTGACTGTCATTGGATGAGGTATATTAGGCAGCTGTCATCTCTAAAAGTGCTTAATAGTGAAATAAATGGTGATACAAATATCAGTATTGTTGCCAGATTGCAGCATCAGCACCCTGCTGAGATGAAGAGGGTATTTTTTTCCCTTGTGGGACTGTATTAGTTCATGTTTTAATCTCCTTTTCTTTCCAAGGCAGATTCTCCAGTAGTTTGCGATTTTCAAAAAGCAATACTCAGAGCTGTGGACTTTAATGTGATAATAAAATGAACATTTTCCTTTATTATTATTCTAGGCATTCTGGACAAATTCTAAATATGAGGAATTTCTCTTATGGCTGCAACGCAGGATGGGAATACAAAGCAGAAATTCCCAGGCTGCGAGCTATTCCGTGCAGCCACTGTAGTCTGGAGACATTTGTGCGGAGCTATCTGTACTTGAGCTGACGTGCCTTGCCTCTTGCTAGTACTGACAGAGCCGTGCAGAAATGACTCTGTTGCTTCTGGGCCTCAGTTAGTTTTTACACACGCCTTTGAGATGTTAGCAGAAGCTCACTAGCTCATCAGCCTGGGGTTAACACAAGCAGAGCCGGCTCCAGTCCCTGCGGCTGTGTTGTAAGCGTGCCCTCAGAGTCCCCAGGAAAGCCTCTGGCTGCATAAAGCAATTTCACACTTGGAATAGATCTTGGAATTACTGCATGTATATTATGCGTTTCCAGCGATGCCTCGATGAAGAATTCAGAAATCATTTCACATAGCAATGAAATAAAGTCCCTTGGGTAAATCAATAGCTTGTTTGACTTTTAAGTAGACGGTATGACTTTGAAGGTTCATTCTGTTACAGGTCTTTAGTGGTATCATCTACTGTAAATAGTACTAAAATTACCATTATTTCTTGTATCTTACTGTGAATAAGATTGAGGTCTTTATGTTCAGTTTCATAGGGTCAACTGAAGATATAGAAGGTTCCTGTGTACATCTGGGACCTTTTAGTTTGTCCTTGTAAAATAAGACTCCAGCTTAATATCTAGTACTTCAGACTACACATTCCTTTGGTTACTGAAGAATGACTGAGCTTCAGCTCTGCAAGAGGGCAAACAAAAATGCCATAAATGAGGTGTTTTGGTAAAACTCTCCCAGTATGCATCCTCTTCCCAATAGAAAATACACAACTTTTTACTTATGCTTTCTTTTTTTAACCTGCTTATACCTATTTCTATACATTTAATTAGTGACAGGCAGAGGGAATTTCACTAAACAGAAAAAGGGCAGTATGCCAAACTCAGCAGCTAAATTTTACCAGTTTAGTTGTAGATGGAAGTAGACATTCAGGTTGCCAAATTCCTCAAGTTCCTCAACAAATCACAATACAAATCACAAAGAAATGGGTGCGAGTTTAAAAATTCATGATGAGACCTCTCCACTATTACTTTGATAACTCGGCTCTTTTCAAATTGGGGTTTGTCTTGGTTGGGTTGTGAGGGGTTTTTTTGTGTGTGTGTTTTTAGCAGGTATTTTTTGAAACCTTTCAATGTGTAAAATATCAGAGAAGTGCTGAACATAATGTTGATTTGAAATCAGAAGCACATATTATTGTAAACTGTGGTTTATTCTGTTCTTTAGTGCTAGACGAGTTAAAAGGGGGAAACAAAAAAAAGGGTTTTACAAAAGACAATATTATAGTACTCTCCTTTTTCTACTCTTATTTCTCCAGGCAACAGTCTTTATTCCATGTTTTAGCTGCATATTCCATATATAATACGGTAAGTTGCTACCTTCACACAAGTACAATTTCTCTGCATGTGCCATCAGATGATAACTTGCAATTCTGTATCTTCTTTCTCCCTAAAAAACACCAAACCTACCAAACAGCATTTTAGAGACCTAAACAAAATTATTTGTTGACATGTTTGAGCTGAAATTAAAATAAAGCATAGTGATTAGTATCTTATTGGACAGATGGGACTGTACCTACAGTTCAACTGAAACTAAGTGTTGTCTAAGAAGAATAATGAATGTGTGCTGAGCTGAAGTATTATGCTACTGATATTATCCCTCCATTATATTCCTCCTGTTCATTTGAGTGATGGGAATGGAAACAGGCTACAGAAGGATGCCTGTTGGAGTAAAAGGGATATTTCATAACCTGGAGGGTTCTAACAAATAGAACGTGGTTTTAAAGGTTGCATCTGCTTTACTGAAGCCATCGTTCTTGGCAGCAGTCCTGGATGAAGATTTGTTAGAGTGGAGTTTCCAGACTGTATCTGGAAAGACAGGGTTAGAAACTTATGTATTTTGTAATGTCATTTGGCTGCATGGTAAAAATAGATGAAACAGAAATGCCATCATGTCCACATTTAACTGTGGGTTTAATGCATTATCCCTTCATTCCTCCTGCCCATTTTGTTCATCTTTGTGCGTGTTTCATTTTATATCCATTGGCAGCTCATTAGAATTCAATATAAAAATACATAAAGTTAAGAAATGAAGCAGTTACTCTAATTAAATACCACTTCATTTAAGTTTTAAAGCTGTAGGAAGTGTAAGCTTTCTGTCCTGTTTCAGTTTCTGCCTCCTCACAATTGTTGGCCCATGAAAGAGCTTGCCTTGCTGGAATTTGTTGTCTTTCACTTGTTCCTTTGTCTTAAGCTTTTCTTTGTAAGCAGCCTTGACACACTGAGAAATAACACTCTGGAAGGACCTTTACAGATCTCTACAGAACATTGGGCTAGTATTTTCAAGTTGCATGAAAAATATTGTTTAAAATCAACTGTTAAAGCGTAATGAGGAGAATAGTGCAGTGAGGTTTTTATTTTGCACTTCTGTTGTTGTATTTCTTTTCCTTGCATTTTCTCTTAACGTATAGCAGCTCTTACAGTTTGGTTTTATCTCTAGAGCAAAGTTCTACTTAAAAACTTGTAAATCTGAAAAAAAATTACTCAACAATTAAGTATTGTCCTTACAAATACTCTATCAGGGTTATCTGAGCAGCAAAATGATAGTGACAGTTGGTTCCTGCCATAAAAGTCAAAATTAATAGCAGAGGAAATACTCAAGTTCAGTTTTGGAGCAGTGAAATTTTTTTCTTCGAGTTTATTACATCTGCTTGCTATGGGCTACTAAACTTGAGCAATTTTATAGTTATATGAAGTCCTTGTGTTTACCAGGTGGTGCCCTGACTGTAAAGCAAAACAAAGCAAGCCCCTGCCCTCTTCAAAAAACCCAAATTACAACTAAATGGTAAACACATCCCCTCAGAGAATAAGATGATACAGTTACTTGAAATTATTAGTACTGACAAGAGTTTTGTGCGTCAGTAGAGCGTTCTAATGAACAGTTAAGGCTTCCAGTTTGCTTTTCAGTTGGAGGGCTGTTCATCATCCCTTCTATCTATAAACATTTGAAACGTTTACATATTAAGTGTATTTAGCAGTGTCATAATTAATGAACTTACACCATCAGGACAAGCATCCTCTTTCCTCCACTAGCTCAAGGTAAAACTAAGATCTCATGGTTACGTGGCTTTTGTTTTCAGTGTTTTAATATTTTTACTCTCTGATTTTCAGGAAGTTGGATACTGTCAGGGAATGAGCCAGATCACAGCTTTACTCCTTATGTACATGAATGAAGAAGATGCCTTCTGGGCCTTGGTGAAACTTCTGTCTGGTCCAAAGCATGCTATGCATGGTATGGAGTTTTATGTCAGTATATATTAGGTTTCAACCTGCCCTATTTAAGTTGTAATTTATTTAAAAATGGAACTACACTATTCTGGCTGACTGGTCAAAATAAGACCTAATGGGAGCTTTATGCTGGGGGGCTATTGGATGTTACTGGTAAGTAATTGTTTTCCTGTGTGACATCTTTCAAATAGTTCTTAATGAAAATCAGATGGTTTCCTTTCCTCTTAATTTCTTAGGGAATGTAACCAGTTGAAGGCTGGTTATGCAGACATCTATACAGCAATAAAATAGTAGTGGAAACTTAGAATAATAGCGTGGCTGTGCACTTATTTGGCAGGACAGGAATCTCTAGTAAAAAATGGACTTGTATGTTGGCATTAATTTTGGGTTTCTTAGTTTTATCTCTGCCTTGCACAGCATTTCCTACTCTTACAGTCTTGTTACTGTTCTGTTATTGATAGTTCTAGGCAGGAGGGAGCTTGGAGTAGCCCAAGGCTTGATGAGTTCCTCCACAGGGCATATGAGCCAACATGCCATAGGATTATACACACATTGAAACTGTATAATCCTATCTTGGCAACATCTGTTAGGAAGTTTATAGATACGCTGACAAAACCTTAATTATAACTCAAATGATCCAAATTTATCATTTATTAAATGTTAGCAGCCTAATCTAAGGTCCTGCTGTCAGCAGGTTGGACCAGATAATCTCCAGAAATCCCTTCCAACCTAGATTTCCTGTCATTCTTGGAATGTATACGTTTTAATTGAGTTTGTGCCACAAACTCAACTTTTTTTTTTTTTTAACCAATGAGTATTCTGCAGGTCCATACTTCATGCATTTTCCATACTGCCTATCATTGACAAGTGAAAACTGGTTTCTTTTTTTTCCAGCCTTTTTTAACCTTAAGAGTATGGGATTGCTGTACCAGATCTCTTTAATCCAGTGTCCCATCTCTGGCAGTGACCAGCAGCAGTTGTTCTACAAAGTGTCTGAGAATAAGGGAACCAAAACACCTCCTGGATAAAGTATTAGAGGCTGGAAGAACTTCTAGAGAAACTTCTTGAGATGGAATTTTGTTTTGCCTTTAATAGTCTCCAGTAGACTTTTCTTCCTTAAATAACTCTTCTACTAGAAGAGTAGTTCTTCCATTTTTATTTTGGCTCTACCACACGATGGTTTTTCAATGATGCCCTCTAGATTTTGCCTTAGAGGAGACAGTGAACATTCATAACCTGCTCAGTGCTGGCACTTGGTGGTATTTCCCTGCAGCTGTTTTTTTTAATGCAGTCTGATCAGATGTAGTGTTTTAGTTTGTTCTTGACACGGAACTGGTTGTATGCTTGGATAATTCCTGTGAGTTCCTGTCTTTTCCAGATTTGCTCTTTCAAGATGGCTAGGGCTTGACTCGGTTGCTCAGTGTGGACACGTGGCACATGTAAAATAGCTTAGGTCCCAACACAACTCCTATGCGACTTCATGGGTGAAGCCTTTGTGCCTTTATTTTACCAACTTCTAACTCATTGGATTAGCTGCTTTAGGAAATGGACTGAAGATATGAAGCTACTTCAGTGATAGAACCTATTAATAGGTTTGGGAAGTCAAATAGGCAATATCCAGTGCTCTCCATGCCCATGTGCTCACTGATCCCTTCAGGAAGCCCATAGATTTGAGAGACATCAACTCTCCTTGTAAAAAACATGTTGATTCTTCTCTGGTACACTGCATCCGTCTGGTGTCCACTTACCCCACCTTTCTTTATTATGGTTTCTGTCCTCTCAGAGTATTGGTCTGAATATTGGACTGAAAACCAGTTTAAGAAAAGCTGACATGGCAGCCACTTCCCAGGCTCCTGGCATTTTAAGCTAGAGGTTTCACAGAATTGATACTGCAGGCGTAGCTATCTTTGAGGGCTTTTTGAGCTGTCTGGGGATTTGACTTGGGAGCCTCCCGAGTGTCTCACATGCAAAAAAATTAACTTGTTTTTAGTTTTGACTTTATCTTCTCTGAACAATTCTAAAAATCTTTGCAGACTATTGAATTTACAGATTCTCTATCAGGCTTTGTGTCTCCAGTGTGTTTGAAAATAGTTCTGTTAGTATTTCTTTAACATCTTTTGCAAGTTGTTTTTTTTGAGGGGAGGAGGCTTGTTTTTCCCATTTTTATACTGCTGGTGTTTGATCATCTCTGTTTTTCTGATCTGAGCACAGCTTCAGCTTTTTGAAGGATCTTCTTTGAATGGTTTCTTTTCCTGCTGTGTAGCTGTGCTCGCTCTCCTTCACATTTCAAGTTTTTTGGCTTATATGATGTGTTCGCTCTGAGCCTCCAACTCTGTTGTTAACTCAATTGGAAGGGGATCTCAGTGCTTTCCTTTTCCAGCATATGATCACTAAAACCACTTAAGATACGTTTTTTTATATTCCCTTAGTTGTGTGAGCTCACAAACTTTATATTTGTAGTATATATTCATGGCATTAGCTTGGGGTGTTTTTTTTGTTCTTTGGTTAGGGGTTGATTTGTTTGTTTTGATTTGGGTTTGGGGTTTTTTGTGTTTTTTTTTAATGTTATTTTTTTCTTTAGTGCAGACAGCTCTAGAGGCTGCCTGTGCTGTTTGCCCTTCTATTCAGAATTTGCTGGGCATAATCCCAATTTATGACGTTTTTTTTGCTTTTCCAAGTTTTAGTTGATATGAGTTGTGGTTTTCGATTTTCTTTGGTTTTTTTGTTTGTTTGTTTTTGGTTTTGGTTTTGTTTTTTTTTGTGTGTGTATGTTTGTTTTCTTTGGGGGGGGGGCGTTGTTTGTTTGTTGGGGTTTGGTTGTAGTTTTTTATTTGTGTGTTTGTTGTTTTGTTTGGTTTTTTGAGTAATTATAAGTTTGGTTTCCCCGTGATCTTATAGTGGGTAAACTAATGTAGGACTGATGAGATCTGCTGTCTCCTACATCTAGTAGTAGTCACTAAGGGAATGTATTGATGTTTTGCTGTAGTTGTGTCGGCAGGAGTATGTGCATATCCATATGTGGGCATTGTAATGCTGCTATGAATATCTCTTCAGACCCAGTGGTCTTACAGGAGAATAAACGGAGCTCTGAATGCCTTTTTAAAGTCATTTTTATACTATATGTGCCTGTTACATGGTCCACTTCTTCTCTTAGGTTTTTTTATTCCTGGTTTTCCAAAACTGTTGAGGTTTCAAGAACATCATGACAAAGTCCTGAAAAAATTTTTGTCCAAGCTTAAGCAACATTTGGTAAGTATTTATATCACAGTAAAAGCAATACTAGTTCATAGCTAGCTGCCCTGTTTCAGTTCAGGTTAATCCACTAGGTTAAGATTACCTGAAAACTCAGAAGAAAAATGCAAAGCTCTACGAGGCAGAAATGCTGTTGTTTTCATTATAGACAAAGTTGGGGTGAACCTTGGCAAAGTTATGATAAAATTAGACCCTAAGAGTAATTAAATTGGGGGTCCATCTTACTTTTGACCTCTGAGTTGATGAAAAATGCGGTCCTTCTAGCTGGCCTTGTACAAACTGTTGTATAGCAAGCTGATATTAAAACATTTTTATCAAGAGTTCGTTCTAGGTAGAGCTTTGTGGCTCATCTCTGGGCTGAGGTGACTTTGCAGCCAAACCAGTTTTAATCTCTGCTTAAAAAAATAACCTTTATAAGAGAAGTTGATGGCCCTTTTAAATTTGCACATACTCAGTAGTATTTTCATGAAGCTAAATGCTGAGTGCTATCTCTTTTAATACTCTTAATTAGGAAAGAATATCCTCTTTATTTTTTTGCTAATATCGGCTGTATTTATTCTGAGGAACAGATTATATTTCTAATGGGAGAAAAAATACCCTTCCAATAGTCATCAACAGTTTTCTTTTACAATCACATTGGTTCTGCCAGAATTCATCTCCAAGTCTTAAAAGTTGTAAGAGATGCTCAGCTGCAGCAACATCTTCTAAGAGTGATTGCTGCTTGCAAACTTTACCTTCCCAAGACCCTATTATTTTCTGTTTATTATGTTTAGCTCCTTGGAGGGGGGGAGACAATTTGGGAGCAGGCTAGCACCCTGGCAATGATGAATTGCATTTAACGTGTGTATTGTAAAATAGAATTTAATGTCTGTTGTTTAAAACATGCTGTAAGACCTGCATATAACATGAAATTAGGCAGATCTGGTTAGGAAAAAAAACACTCTTCATTTACAAAGGCAAGTCAAAATTAGTCATGCAGGATGATCTTGTCATATTAAAAAGAAGTAAATCAAGACCGGTTCTGTAATTAACCTGACTCTGAAATAAAGTGGTGGATTTAGCTTTTACAGTACAGGGAAGATGATGATTCTTGTCTAGAAATATAGTCTTATTCTCTTTTGAGGTGGTTATATTTCAGGAACTAAATACAGAGTAGTCCCAAGAAGATTGGGTGGTTTTAACAGTAAATGGTATAAGGCCCTTATGCTTTCTAGAAATCAAAAAATAATTACACTTGGTTGTGGTGAGACAGCCTGGGACTGGCATGTTATTAAATGGTGTCTATTGCTTAAATCCCTCTTACTACTGCATTTAATAATCAAGAACTTTGTCCTTTTTCTGTCATGTCCATCTCTTCTCCTGCCCCTATTTTGGGTCCCTTGAAAAAGAAAGTTTCAGGAAAGTGCAGAAAATTGCTTTAGTAACTGAAAAAGCTAATTTAAATAAAATGCTTCGCTAGCTCACTTCTGAGGGACTTCTTGGCCATTTCTTCAGAAGGAGTGGTAAAACATTCACTCTATATATTTATTACATATTTTTCTTTTCAGTTTTAAGTCAAAACTTAGGTTTTTTGTGTAAATTAGTGACATTAAATTTAATAGCAATCATGTCTTTTATCCAGGAAAGGCATGGTCCATTTTATCAATCTTTCAGGAGGCTGAGGCCATTCTTACAGGTTAGAAAAATCTCAAAAGAAGGCATTGGTTTGTTCTGTTTGCTTTTTAAAAAGACTCTCGGAATGAAAATCTCATGGAGATTATTTCAATTATTTTGAGAATTAGTTTTCCTCATTTCTTACTGTGAATGTATGACTAAGATAAGCCCCCCTTAACTTGCTGATAGGTGAGGGTAAAGCCTTCAGATAAACCAGAGGGATTTGGTCCATTGCTTATTCAGTGTTGGTGTACTTGACATCTTTGGAAAAGCTGAATGTGACAAGCATAGAATATGATGTTATCCCAGAGTTAAAGTGAAGCAACAATAGTAACTGTACCTGAATGACTTCCTTATGGTGACTGTGGGGCACATTGATGTCAAGGTGAAAATGTGTTTTCACGGACAGTGCAAGGCATTGCTTGAGTTTTGTGTTTTTAAACTTCTCTGTATTTTACAGGACTCCCAGGATATGTCCACAAGCTTTTACACAACAAAGTGGTTTTTCCAGTGTTTCCTTGATCGTGTGAGTATGTCTGTCTGTCTTTTTCTATTTCTGTTTTGAATTGTGACTTTGCACAGACTGTTTTCATAGTGTTGCCTGCTTCTGCCATTGCAGACTCCCTTTACGTTAAGCCTCAGGATATGGGATATCTACATACTTGAAGGAGAGCGGATTCTCACTGCTATGTCTTACACAATTCTGAAACTACACAGAAGTAAGAAATCTCTCAAGTGTTTGAATGCTAAACAGAGATTCAGATGATCTTGGTTTTATTTTGTGTACCTGGACCTTGGGTGAAAATCTTAGTTGCCATTTGCCTTATGCTATTTCTGACAAGTATTTTTTTTTTCCTTATGCACAAAAAGATCAACATCTTTGCTTTACTAATAGTAGTGTGTGGTGGGTTGACCCTGACTGGGATGCCAAGTGCCCACCAAGCTGCTCTTATCACTCCCCTCCTCAGCAGCATACAATGGGGAGAAAATACGATGGAAAAAACCCCATGGGTCAAGATAAAGACAGTTTAATAAAGCAAAGGCACACAGAAGCAAATGAAAACAAAAGATTTATTATCTACTTCATCAGCAGGTGATGTCCAGCTACTTCCCAGGAAGTAGTAAACATTGTAATAATGAACATCCCCCAACCCTTTCTTTTATGTTTTTTTGCGGAGAAGATGCCATATGCTGTGGAGTATCCCTTTGGTCAGTCTGGGTCATCTGTCCTGGCTCTGTCCCCTCCCGGAATCTTGCCCCTCCCTATCCTACTGGTGAGGAAGAAATGTTGGAGAGACAGCCTTGATGCTGTGTGACTTCAACAATGTAATTAAAATTCAGAATTTCTGTAGTCTGCTTGGGTGGCATTCTCTTCCATTAAAGTAAAATGAGAGCTTTTGAACAAAGGAATTGTCTAAAACAACTCTGCCTGATTCCCCAAAGCGATTTAGCACCTGAAGTTCCAAAGGATCCAGAAAGCTTTTGTGGATGGATGTTAGCTTCTAAACCTACCTCAGCATTCCTTAGGATTATACCCTGTAGCTTGAGTTTGATAAAGTCTTAACTCTGGGACTTTGGTGGGTTTTTTTCTTATTAGAGATATTTAACTCTCTGTGTGAGGTTTGCATGAAGCCTGCAGAATTGATGTCTTCATTTACTTGCTAGTTTACCCTCCCTGAAGAGTGGTGATACTACCTCACTCTCTCACTGGGGTATAGTCATTAGTTTGTTCAGAAACTGATTTGAAAAATGAAAGAGATGACTTTTAATTATTGTACTTAAAAAAAGTGAGTATGTAGAGGCAAATTGGTAGGCTTAGCATTTTTGTTTCTCTTCTTTATTTGCAAACAAACATCTACTTGAAACTACAATATTCTTAGTCACCACTCTTTTTTTATTGGAAGAGCTGAGGAAGTCTAGAGGGCAAGTTTGCTTGTTTAGCAAGTACCTAACAACTTCCTCCATGGTCAAAAGACCGAGAGGACCTTATGGCAACAGAGAAGAGGGGAGAGGACTGGCAGAGAGGTGGTAGAAGACAGATCTGACTTGTTTTCCAGTCTTCTCTGCCTTTACAAACATTGATCAAATGTCAGCCTATCCAGTCAAAGTGACATTGTATCATACATTTTAATTTCAGTGCAAAAACATTTTTTGTGGTTTCTTTATAGAAATTGTACATTCTGGGACTTCTGATCACTTATGTGTGCTTAAAGAAGCTATGTAGGTATGCAGGTAGTTAAACCAAATAGGTTTGTGTTGGAAATGTGGCCTTACTGCTGTGTCAAAAAGGAAAGAAAAATAATCTTATAACTGTAAAATGACTTTCAAACTATGACCTGAATTTAATTGAAGTAGCAAAAAGTACCAGAATTTTCAGAGAGCGGGAAGCAATGGTTCCCAAGTGTGAACTGCCATCATCATTTCATTGGAATTTAATTCTGTTGTGAATGAGGATACTGCAAATAGCAGGTTTTAAAATGTTTTACTGCTTTTCAAAGCTCTTAATAGGAGAGGTGATATATGTTGTACAGATCTACAGCAGTGTTTTGTAAGTTGAGGATGCAGGCTGAAAAAGGAAGGCCTGAAGCTGTTGGACATCAGAAAGCTGAAGGAGAGTGATTGTAGTTAGTTTTCTGAAGATGCCCCTTCTGGGAAAACATCATCCTAAGTAGAGAATGATAAGTAGAAAACATTTCCATGCTGATTTGCAAGTGGATTTTTAATGCATTTTATAGATTTCTGGTGTTATCTGTGTAATTAATAAGTGTTCTTCATTCTGCTTTGAAAACAAAAGCATCTAATATCTTAAGTACATTTTCCAGTATTCATAATCAAAGTATTTTAATGTATATTTTCCTCTTTGTATAGAGCATCTGATGAAATTACAAATGGAAGAGCTTGTAGAATTTCTGCAGGAGTCTTTAGCCAAGGATTTCTTCTATGAAGATGACTTTGTAATAGAGCAGCTCCAAAATTCTATATCAGAATTGAAACGAGCAAAGCTGGATTTACCAGTACCTGGTAAGAAACTCATACATATGCAGATTTAGATATTTGGAGCTATTCACACATTTTCCATTTTTAAAGTGTTAATTCATACTGTTAAAGATTGTACAAATAGTTATCTCTTCATTACTGCACGGGTTTGGGCTTTTTTCCTCAAAAAATATTTTACACTTTAAAATCAACACACTTCATTTCATGAGTTTGCTCTTTTTTTTGTTTCCTTTACTGGTTATAGGCTAATTGCAAAGCACTTCAAAATATCCCATGTTCTGATAATTTTATTTCATTTATAAAATCTGTACTTGAAGCAACAGCATTTTCTGAGCATCCAGACTGTTGTGTAGCTTGATTAGTGTGGAACAAACTTCAGGTCAAATAGTTTCTTCTGTTAGTCACATGCAGATTTGTAATTGTTTGCAGGCGATAGACCTTCTGGGTGTTTAACAGAATTATTTTCTTTGTTTCTTCTCAGACTTTGTGTTTGTGCTTTTTGTTTGCAGAGCAGAGGTGGTGGTTGTTTCTTGGAAATTATGAAGTGTGTATACAACCTCTTCTGCCTGCATTAAGATTTTATTATCTTTTCTATCCCTGACTCCAGGATCTTCAATTGGAATTTTTTCTTGCCCTTTATCTTTTCTAACTGTAAAGTGGTAAAGTGGTATGTGAGAGAGAATATGTTTTAAAACATATATTTTTAAAATTTGGCAGAAATTACCTTAAAAATATTCTATTAGAGTTGCTGTGGTTAGCTTTCAGAAGTAAAGAATTGTCAGAAGAAGGGTTGCTTATGAAGCATTGTTATGTTAATTTGTTCCTGACGCTCTTTCATTAATGAAGTTCACTTTTCTGTTTCTGTACCCCTTATTTATTGCACGCGGTACTGGGCTGTTCCAGCTGCTTATCACAAATAATAGATACCTGTTTCATCTGATTCTTTAGCAGATCTGCCCCTCTGGCGTACAAACACTTCCAGTACCTTTATTTCCCATCATCTTGGCTTCTTCACAGATTTTCCCATTTCTCAGTTCCTCTCCTTCTCTTGTTCCTGTGTGCACTCTTTCTGGTTTTCTATATCATCCCTCCAGCATGCTTTTTCCCACCCACAGTAGGTCTAAGTCCAGTTCCCACTTTTGTCTTTTCATCTGCTTAGTCTTCTTGGTCCTTCTCATCTCCAGACCGTGTTCTGTGAGTCTGCACTTCTTCTCCATGTAACTCCGTGCACTGCTGCTTCCCCTTTCAAATCACAGCCTTCCCATCCTGCCTTCTCTCCATCCTTTTGCCACAAGCTCGGTTTCAGTCTTGACTTGCTCTTCAGAGCGCGTTGCTCTTTTCAGCACTACTCTGCAGTTCAGCTGTGTGCACGGTCAGACATCTTGTCTGATGCTTGCTCGTGGTGACTGGATGAGAGAAAATATGTCAACGAGAAACTTTGTCTTTTAGCATCAGTTCCACCCCATCACGTTAAAGGAAGATAGATCATGGGAGTGCATCCTGTCAAGATTTAAATGCAGAGTTCTCAGTGACTCTGTTTGAATGGCAAGGGGGTTATCCCAAAAAAGTCATTATTTGTAGATGGGTAGATTTTTCATTGATACGGTGAAGTCAGCAGTGCAAGGTTCTAGTTCCTACTTGAAACTGAGGTAGCTGAAGAGTTGGGAAAGAGTTTCGTAGTTTGCTACATGAAAATCACATGCATGTAGCTCAACTTGTGAGTTTCTGTGGGAAATACAGATTTGACTGGATATTATCTTTGTGGAAAAAAAAAGGCAAAAGGACTGTTTCTATCTTCTATGTTTTAAACCTTTTACTTTGGGAGAGTGTAAAATGCCTTCAAGTGAAATTTTATTCGACAGTACTCTGGATTTTCACAGAAAATTAAAGGAGGCCTTAGGTGATGTAAGAGCCTTGCAATGCAGTAACAGAAAGTGAGAGATAGAAGGAGTCTTTGGTTTTTTCCAACATGAATGAAGTAGGTTTAATATTAAAATAGGAAAAGCAAAGCTAGCATGAAGGATATTTTGGTGCTGGATGAGGAATTGATCTTTTTTCTTTTTTAATTTCAAAATAGCCTGAGAAAGCTTCTCTTTGTGATATATTTCTGCCAGGAGTAAATGGGAATGCTACTTAAACTTTCACAAAATAAATATAAATTACCTTCATTCTAATCCTTGGGAATCTAGCAAATTTGTCTGCTGTTATCTGTAGCTGAGTAAGGCGGCCTCGTTTGCTGTCCATGTGAATGATGGCCTGTCTCACCATGGTCTTCACCAGGCGCCACAGGGAAATCTCCGCTCTGGTGTCTGCAGCACCTCCTCCCCCTCCTTCTTCACTGACCTTGGTGTCTGCAGGGCTGTTTCTCTTTCATATTCTCAGTACTGTCTTCTGACTGTTGCTGAACCAGTCACAGAAGTGCTACCATCACTGATGGACTCAGCCTTGGCCAACAGCAGATCCATCTTGGAACCAGTGCCGTTGACTGTTAGGGTGAAAGCTTCTAGCAGCTTCTCACAGACCACCCCTGTAGCCACCCTGCTATCAAAACCCTGCCATGTGAACCCAGTAGACATGTCTGTCTGACTCTATTACTTCTACTACCTTTGGTCTCTTTTTACTATTTTTCCTCTAATTGCATTTAAAACTTAGGAATCTCTTACATAAAAATACTAAATTGGTCATTCACTGTAACCTGAAAAAATACTGTTTATTTTGATTTTCTCATCTGAAAGCAAAGCAGTAGTTCCCACCCATTGATCAACAATTACACCTTTAAGACCTAAAGTAAAAATGCATGTTAGGAAAATGAAAAAAATCTCCATCTTACAGTTGCATCAGTATCAGTCGTCCAGGAATAGCAGTGGGCTAATTAAGCTCAGTGGAATTTTCCATCTGGCATCCTTTGTTAGGCTGTATAGATTTTCCTGTCCAAGTAGTAGGGTAAGCTTCGATGGGATATTAAAAGAGATAATAAATTCTGCATTACTTTAAAGTGGAAGTTTGGTTATGTCTGATGTAGCTTTCTCTGGCTTGATTCCTCCATGGCTTCTACAGAATTAAGGAGCTCTGTGTTCCCTTCAGAGCACAAAGGAAGAAGGGACTTCATTTAACACTTTTTATCTGATAAAACCCTTAAAATGCTTGGTGAGAACACAGAAGTTAAGGGGATTGTGCTCGTTTTAGATGTTGGTGCAATCCTTTTGCCAATATTAGGGCTGTTTTGCATAGAGTAGACCATGGATTTTCATTCTTCTTTGTGGTAATTTCAAGTCTTAACTGCTGGCCGGTATAGGATAGCTTGGATTTAGCAGCTACAGCCTTCAGAGCATGGTTTGCAAGTTCAGTGCTGTTCTCAAAACCCAAGGTAACAAACACCTTTTCCAGTGCATCTATGAAGTCAGTAAACTGTATGGATAAGCACAGTTCTTAGAATCGTAGAATGGCTTGGGTTGGAAGGGACCTTCAAAGGTCAACTAGTCCAGCCCCCCTGCAGTGAGCACATCATCTTCATTTAGATCAGGTTGCTCAGAGGCCCTGTCCATCCTGACCTGGAATGTTTCCATGGATGGAGCATCGACCACATCTCTGGGCAACCTGGGCCAGGGTCTCACCATCCTCATTGTAAAAAAAAGTCTTCCTTCACTCTAGTCTAAATCTCCCCCTTCTTAGTTGAAAACCATCACCCTTCCTCCTGTAGCACCAGGCCCTTCAAAAGAGACTGCCCCATCTTTCTTATGGACCCCTTCTAAGCACTGAAAGGCTGCAGTAAGGTCTCTCTGGAGTATCTTGGTTATCAAGCCCTCAGAGAGGCAAGCTGTGACAACTGTATAGTAGAAACTGTCCTTTAAGGTAATTTCTCCTCCCACATAACCTCAAGAAATTTAGTAGTGAAGGCATTTGCCAGTTCTGGATTGCCCGGAACATTATGAAGGGTGCCCACAAATGGCAGGTTCTTGATCTCCACACTCATCTAAACCTGAATGACTCATGTTTCTGTCTTTTCAGGGTGTCAGATGTGATGGAGAGTGGACAATCTCTTCCTTAATTCGAGTATTATGGTCTAGAGCATAGTGAAAGGAATTTTCTTGGTATACACCAGTTTTCCAGAATTTCTTGATGCAGTTTCTTTCTTTGGCTGTTATTTAAAACTGCAACAAAATTCTTTAAATTCTCAGAATGTACAGGTAGAATTTCCAGCCACTCTTCCCAGTTTTGTATCATCAACA